>JASVEL010003896.1:0-173316 GCA_032618575.1 Nicotiana noctiflora
GCGGCTTCCAACGGTCACAGGTTCATTCTGGTAACGATTGATTATTTTACCAAGTGGGTGGAGGCCAAAACATTCAAATCAGTGACCAAGAAGGCGGTAGTGGACTTCGTACACTCCCACATCATTTGTAGGTTTGGAATTCCAAAGATGATCATTACAGATAACGGTGCAAATCTTAACAGTGGATTGATGAAAGAGGTATGTCAACAGTTCAAGATTACACACCGAAATTCCACACCGTATCGCCCAAAAGCAAATGGTGCGGTCGAGGCAGCCAACAAGAACATAAAGAAGATATTGAGGAAAATGGTAGAAGGATCTAGGCAATGGCATGAAAAGCTACCATTCGCGCTGTTGGGTTATCGCACTACCGTCCGGACTTCGGTAGGTGCAACTCCTTACTTGTTGGTATACGGGACTGAAGCAGTAATACCCGCAGAAGTTGAGATTCCATCCCTCCGAATCGTCGCGGAAGCTGAGATTGATGACGACGAGTGGGTCAAAACCCGATTAGAGCAATTGAGCTTGATCGATGAAAAGAGATTGAACAGCAGTATGTCACGGCCAATTGTATCAAAAGAGAATGGCGAGAGCATATAACAAGAAGGTACGTCCCAGGAGATTTGAAGTGGGACAACATGTGCTGAAGAGAGTTCTACCACATCAGGCCGAGGCGAAAGGCAAGTTCGCTCCAAATTGGCAGGGACCATTTGTGGTGACTAGAGTATTATCCAACGGCGCTCTATGTCTGACTGATGTCGAGGGAAGATGCACCGATATGGCTATCAATTCTGATGCAATCAAGAGATATTATGTGTAATTCTTTAATGCATTTGTCAACGTTTGGTTTCGTTTGTGTGTACTTGGCATTTTTCGGAGAATGAAATGACAGAGGCAATTTTTCTACTACCCAAACACTTTAACCTTTGTTTCCCCATTTTGAGCCTTAATTATTCTTTCATATACCCTCTTTCGGAATCATCAAGGAAGATGTGTAACAGAATAGAAAAGAAACAAAGAAGTAATACAAGAAAAAGTGAACTACGTTCGACCTGATTCCTCAAGAAGGATACGTAGGCGCCACACGGCTCGGTCATAATAAAATAAAAATCAAAGATCCCCCAAGCAACAAAACTGGGGCATAAGTCATTGTTTCGTTTGAAAGATAGTGTGGATTCCGAAAGTTGTAATAAGCTAACCGTTGAGGTTAAACCCCTTTCTTCAGCCTCACGCGCAGAAACCATATCAAGAACCAGAAAGACCTCTCGATCAGCATTTGAGAAGTGCCAAGTCATGTGAATGAAAGCCAAGAGTGACATCCCGACCCTCGATTGAATCCAGGATGCACAAGCCGAAAGGGGATAACGCTCTAGAGGGAATCTCAGGGGTGATACCCCGCCGCAAGGAAAGAAAGCATAAATGAGAGAGTCTTAACGGTGAAAACCCTCGCGGGCACCTTAAGGCGAAGGAAGTTGAGAGAAGTAAAATGAGAGAGTCTTACGGTGAAAACCTTCACGGGCACCTTAAGGCGACGGGAGATAGAGAGAAATGAGAGAATCTCATTAGTGAAAACCCTTTGAAGGGCACTGTGAGGTGACAGGACGAGGTGGTTACAAGATGTCTGCACGAGACGAGGTTTGGACATCCGTTTACCTCTAGCAGAACGCGGCATCAGAAAATGATTGACATGAATAGACTGGGTAGTTTAATCTCAAAGGCGCAGCATAACCATTGGATCAGGCACACATTCAGATAAGTTTTCCTATTTTTGAGTTCAGAAAAGTTTTTCTCTTCTTTTGTCATTTGCGGTCAGTATTCCTTTCTTTTCTTTCATTTTTCGAAAATTGATTTTTCAAAGCTTACTACCAAGTCTCCCAAAGCAGTATATTGAAAGTGAATAGGCATGGAACGAGGCAATAAGACAGAAGTCGTTACGATAGTAAGATTGGGATGACAGGCTGAGTGGAAGGTTCGCAAGAATTACGGAGTATGATGGACACACGTGGCATGTCCGAAAGATGATTTCACGCAACAGATCACCGGCTAAAAAGAGTCGGATCAAACCAAAGATTGGAATAAAAGGAAAGATGAGAGGTCGTTCGGGGAAAGAGCATCGTCCCCAGCAAGCGTCAACGTCGCCCTCAAAGTTCGAGAGAGGCCAAGCAGCTGAAAGAGAAAGAAAATGGCCTCAACAAGAGTGGCACGACCACTCACCGCATTTTGAAACTAACAATTTTTCTTTGATTTAAAAGCAGAAAAAGAGGGTTCGTTGGCAGAAAAGCATACCGTCCAGAAGTTTATCAAACTGGGGCAGAAAATTTTCTCCCGTTGCGAAAATTTTCTTGAAAGCAAAGACCCAGTGGATAAGGGTAGAAAGCAACACAAGATAGGGTGATCTTTGAGCCTGGTATCATCCCCAGCAGTTATTGGAAAAAGAAAAAATGGCTTCGAGATTCCCCCAGCAGTATTACATCCCATAATTTGATCAAGGAAGCAAAAGCGTGAGTCCCAAAAGAGGTAGGGGAAGAAGGAAGAGAATAAGGGCGAAGGAAACAAAGAATACTTCCTCAGCAACATCACCCCCAGCAGGCGAGTAAACGGTTCCAAAAATATCCCCAGCAACAGAAGAAAAGTAACACGACCTGGGAAAGCAATTCCAAGACAGGATAATTCGGAAGTGAAGGTGGTCCGAGAGGTAACGCAGAACAAGGAAATGGTACAAGAGGCAGAAGGTAATCAAGATAGGATGAAATCGGTGAGTAGTAGTTGAAGTCGGGAGCCCGCCCGGAGAACGGAGTGGCGATTTAATTTTGAAGTTGTAATCGAAGTCAGGGAGCCCGCCCGGAGAATGGAGTGGCGATTTAATTTTGAAGTAGTAGTTGAAGTCGGGAGCCCGCCTGGAGAATCGGAGTGGCGATTTAATTTTGAAGTTGTAGTTGAAGTCGGGAGCCCGCCCGGAGAACGGAGTGGCGATTTAATTTCGAAGTAGTAGTCGAAGTCGGGAGCCCGCCCGGAGAACGGAGTGGCGATTTAATTTCGAAGTAGTAGTCGAAGTCAGGGGAGCCCGCCCGGAGAACGGAGTGGCGATTTAATTTTGAAGTAGTAGTTGAAGTCGGGAGCCCGCCCGGAGAACGGAGTGGCGATTTAATTTTGAAGTTGTAGTTGAAGTCGGGGAGCCCGCCCGAAGAATGGAGTGGCGATTTAATTTTGAAGTTGTAGTTGAAGTCGGGAAGCCCGCCTGGAGAACGGAGTGGCGATTTAATTCTGAAGTAGTAGTTGAAGTCAGGGGAGCCCGCCCGGAGAATGGAGTGGCGATTTAATTTTGAAGTTGTAGTTGAAGTCGGGAGCCCGCCCGGAGAATGGAGTGGCGATTTAATTTTGAAGTAGTAGTTGAAGTCGGGGAGCCCGCCTGGAGAATGGAGTGGCGATTTAATTTCGAAGTTGTAGTTGAAGTCAGGAAGCCCGCCTGGAGAATGGAGTGGCGATTTAATTTCGAAGTTGCAGTTGAAGTCAGGAAGCCCGCCTGGAGAATGGAGTGGCGATTTAATTTTGAAGTTGTAGTTGAAGTCAGGGAGCCCGCCTGGAGAATGGAGTGGCGATTTAATTTTGAAGTAGTAATTGAAGTCAGGAAGCCCGCCTGAAGAATGGAATGGCGATTTAATTTTGAAGTTGTAGTTGAAGTCAGGGAGCCCGCCTGGAGAATGGAGCGGCGATCTGTTTTAATTTGGTAGAGGAAAGCGGTAGAATGTAACAGAAATTTCCGGCATGAATCCAAGTTCATAAGAAGAGAAGAAGCATCAGAAGGAACGCCAAGTCAGACAGGATGGCAAAGAGCGCGACAAGATCAAGTTAAAAAGGATAGATAAGAACTTGTAGTACTATAACTTAGTCTAGCTTCTTGTTTTTCGTTGCTTAGTGCGGTGTAACAAGGAAATCAGCTAAGCAGTGGTAACAGCAGTAACAGCGGCAACAGCAGTAACAGCGAGATCGCAACAGTCATGGTAGTCCCAGCTACCAGAACTTCCCGAACTACATTGACCTGATTCCCTTTTAGCCAGGGATATGTAGGAGACCTTTGAAGCAAGGTTCGGTCAAAACTTGTCCAAAATGCTTCATACGGAGTACTCGAATGGGCGAAATCGCTTATATCCGCTCACTTATCTTTGCACGAAAACTCTGTGTGTTTACGCGCAAAGAGGGGCAGCTGTGAGCACGTGATTTTTGCCTTACTTGAGAAGTACTCCCAGAAAATTCAAAAATAAAAATAGTTTCGTGTTGGGCATGATTTTTGTGATTTTATCTTTTTGTGTGCACGTTTATTTATTTTAATTAAAAATACAAAAAATATATGCTAGGTTTTGCATTTTTAGTGTTTGATATCGAAGTCATGTGATTTACATTTTTAGGTGATATGTAATTATGTACGTTAATTGTAGTAAAAAATAGCGGTGTTATAGGTTAGTATATATACATATGTGTGTATATATATATATATATATATGTGTATATATACATATATATATATATATACACATACGCATATAGTACATCATGAAGATCCGATCTGGGCCAAAACTTAGTCTAAAAACCAGGCCCAAACGAATTTCCTCTAATCCAGCCCAAATACCCGTCCAAGCTTCAGCCTGTGTAACGCTTGATCTGGACCGTTGGATTTTATTATCCAACGGCCCAGATTAATCCTTTAATTCCAAAATACATTCAGCCTATGACTTGACCAAACGACACCGTTTGGTTTAAGTGAGAAGATCCTGATCGTTGATCAAGTTTGATCCAACGATCAGGATTTAACTTCTCAAATCATATATAAACTCATTTCCATACCCCGCCCCCCCCAAGCCAGACCCCCCCCTCTCCCTGCATCTCCCTCAGAAGCTCTCAAAGACCCGGCGTAACGCCGCCTTCCTCCGCCATGCTCCGCCTGCCGGAAATCGCCTCACGGCGGTTCCGGTAGGCCAATGGCCACCAAACTAATACCAAAATCTTCCCCTCACCTCCCCCATTACGAACCCAGCCTTCGTTTACCTCGAATCACTTCGGAGCTCCTCGAATCTTCATTTGAAGATTCGAGTCAAACTCGAACCAATGCCAAATCACCCCAAACTCACCCCAAACCCTCACATGGCCTCCCTCGTACCCCCGCCGGCTTTCGTTTGCCTCGAATCTAACCATAAATGCAAAAGCCCCAAATCCGAGCCCAAGAACCCTAGTTTTTGAAGAAACCCAATTCGAGCCGGGTTAGCCGTAATTGAAGTCCAAGGGACTTTAGTCTAGGTGTTCTCAATCGAGAACATCTTGATTAAAGCCCGTTTGGCTTCAATAATTCCAAATCTTAGTTCGAAGCTTGGGTCGGCAGATTTCTTACGAGGTATTCATTCCTTCTTTGGTCGATTTAATTCGATTGTGTGAATATGTGTGTTTGTTTTATTCATTGTTTCAGTTCTCATCTATCATGCTTTTAATTTCTCATGTCAGTCGATCTGTTCTCCTCCTTTGAGGCCTTTTATTTGGCCAATTCCCTCTGTTTTTAATAGTTAAAATGAATCATAGGTTCAATGTGATTAAAGTCGTCAAGGAATTAGTTCGTAGTATTGATCCCTGAATCTGCCTGTATGCAATTCATTGGTGTAGGGGCTTGTTACTGTTTGATTCAGATTAAAAGGGGTTAATTGGTTGTAGTTAATAGGTTAATTTTTAAATCACATACCCATACAAGGGCTAGTGGAACCTGCACAGCAGGGCATCCCACTGAGGTTCCTGCCACCAGCATTGTTTAATGCTTGAGTCCATACATTGGACAGTAGATAGTGGGGTTCAGGGAATAGGGATGGGCAGAGGGGAGTTTCTGAGTCTTCTGGCTTTTAGGAGTTCTTCTAACTATAAGTATAAGGGGCTAACTGGAGAGCAGGGAGACAGTCAGAATAGGAGATTGGAGGATACCTGAGAGTAACTAGAGAGAAGATAGAGTGATAACAGGAATACCTGGAGAGAACACAGTCATAGCTAGAGAGAGTACTTAGGGAGAAAATAGACAGCAAGCATACATTTCGATACACATATAGAAAGATACAGAGAGAAAGGCTACTGTTTCATTGGTTTTGGGGTCACTGTTTCGTGTGTTTTGATTCAGTGGTTGAGCTATTAGTCTTTCGTGTGTTGTGGTTGTGTTTTGCTGTTGGTGGCAGTGCTCGTTTGGTTGCTGTTGGTCTGATTGATTGCTGGTCCAGTGCTGTGGCTATGCTACTGTTTTAACTGGTCCATTGTTGTTGCTGTGGTGTTCATTTGGTGCTGTTGGTCATTAGTGTTGCTGCTCTTGGTCGTTTGTGTTGCTGTTGGTCATATTTGTTGCTGCTCTTGGTCTGTTGGTTGCTGGCTGGTCTGTAGTGTTGCTGCCTGGGTTGATTGTTGCTGTTTGTTCCATTGTTGGTTGTCTGTTTGTGTCTATAGTGGTGCTGCTTGGGTGGTTTTGTGGCTGTCAATCCAGTTTGTTGTTGGCTGCTGTGGTTAACTGCCATTGGTTATTGGTCTACTGTTTTAGCTGGTCTATTGTTGTTACTGTGGTGGTCATTTGTTGCTGGTCCAGTGTTGGTAGCTATTTGGTTGGTTATCATTATTGCTGTGGTGTTTGTGTGGCTGTTGGTTCACTGTGTTTATTACTGGTCTACTGTTGTTGCTCCTGTTACTGTTGCTGCATTGCCATTGCTCACTCTTCCTTGTTCTTCCGCATTCCAGGTACACACCTCTGTTATTGTAGTTCCTTGGTTCGAAAAGAATGAAGTTTGAAGCTTATGCATAAAGTCTATTGAAACATGTAGTCGTCTAAAGTTCTTATGTCTAATTACATTCTGTTATTCTCCAATTAAGCTTGTATTGCTAGTTTTGGTTATGGAAAAGTGTAGCTAGGCCAAAGATACACTGTCGTTAGATAAGCACGTAAACCTGAATTAGTCTGTTGTATCTCTATTCAATCTTCTCTGCTCGTGTGTGTAATCCCCAAATCTGTTAACGTTAGACCTTATGCTAAAAGCAAGATTAGCTAGGGAGTTGTTACTCAACGGAATGACGTAATTAGATTAAAAAGAGTCGGGGCGCATTTCATGTGACCCGACCCCAATTTTGGGCAAGAGTAAACAAAGCGTGTCAGGAACCACAAGCGCATTTCATGTGGTGTGGTTCGTAGCAAGTTTTAAATAATTTGGAATCAACTCTTAAGTAAAATACAGCGGGATGTAGTTAGCTTTAGATTTGAATCAAAGGTGCGCCTCGCCCAATAGTTACACTAATCGCACAACCTTCATAAATGTACATATAAAATACTTAGATTTTGAGATGCGTCGTTTCTTAACGAATATCACGCCCTTCTCAACAGTGTAAATAAGTAGTCGATCCGGGCGCATATTTTAGTTCTATCTTCTTAAATACGGGTGTGCATTTCATGCGACCCGAATCCAAACCCCGAAATGTTGAATAAGAATATGTCGAGGATCCGGGTGCATTTCATGTGACGTGATTCGAAAGCATATTTTTAAGCAACTTTCTCTTTCATAAACCATAACCAATAATAAAAGCGGTAAAGGGATATTAACTTGCACTAAGTACATAATTGTAAAAGGCAGATAGATAAGCCAAACACGACAATTGAGCAACCGTGCTAGAACCACGGAATTCGGGAATGCCTAATACCTTCTCCCGGGTTAATAGAATTCCTTATCCGGATTTCTGGTTCGCGGACCGTTACATAGAGTCAAACCTTTCCTCAATTCGGGTTTCAAACCGGTGACTTGGGACACCATAAATCTCCCAAGTGGCGACTCCGAATCTCTCAATAAATGAATCCCGTTTTGGTTGTCCTTTAATTGGAAAAACTCTCTTTTATATTTCACGCCCTTGCGGGTGCGTAAAAAGGAGGTGTGACACATACCACCGCACATAATGCACTTTACCTTTCCACTAAGTGACATGAAAACATTCTTCACGCTCATAACTTGGGCTACACAACATATCACAATATGAATCGAACACCTAACAGCTCACCCATTATCAAGCTGCCATTTTCACAATTATGGACAATGCTAATCATATAAATTCATATACCAGCTCGCAAAATCAGCACCGCGTTGTTCAAGCCATAGGCAAAGATCCGGCCTCAAGTCCTCCCGACTGGCCCAACATAAACTCGTGGAGATTATATCTCACCCCCTCGATCGGGGAATCATAAGCCATCAAGGCAAATATATTACTAAGTGCTCGAGTGCGCATACAGATGTGTGGAAGAAATTTCAAGGATTATATGTTAAGTTGAATTGAGTACGCACGATAAGAACAACCTAGGATAAGAACAAGCGTCCCTGTACCGATCCACGAGACTCTACCAACCGGCTCATGACTCATGAGGCCTAGTAACCTAGGCTCTGATACCAACTTGTCATGACCCCAAACACGATCATGATGGCGCCTAACCTAACGGCTAGGCAAGCCCAACCAAATCTACTCTTAACCCGATCATAGAGCTCAATAACCATTTATTTAGAAATACCCAGACCCCACTTTGTGGGAACATACTGGGTAGTTGTTGTTGTTTTAATAGTGAAATAAACCAAATAAGCTAATAGTTATAAAAATATCCCAAAAATCTCACAGAACAACATAACTTCCCAAAGATCTGGGGTCACGAGTCAAGAGCCTCTATCACAATATCAGGACAATACTAAAAATAATTCTACAGGTCTAAATGTATGCATAATAAAACAAACAATAGAGTGATAAGGGGGAATGTCGGGCCCTGCGGACGCCAGGCAGCTACCTCGACGATCCCAAATAAAGCTCTAGACCAGCACCAAGCTCAGCTAAGCTTCCAAATACCTGAATTTGCACACATGGTGCTGGGAGTCGAGTGTGTACTTCCAACTCAGTAGTAATAAAAGTAAATAACGATGAGAAAAAGAAAATCACACAAAGCACCATCTTGTGCTATAAAAATACAGAACCACACTTTTAGATTTCAGTACACTTTCATGGTATTCCTTTATAACAAATCTAAGTAGATTTTGTAATCTCTTTTTAATATCTCTCTCTTTCATTATTAACAGTTCAATACCTGGGTACAACATCAAATAGTGCAAGTCTGCACTCAAGTCAGCCCATTGGGCTTAGCACTCCTTTAGCAATTTTCACCATGGTATCTAATCAACAAGGCAAATAATACATGTATGCCAGTAATGTATGAGTGCTAAATTTTATGCCACGTAGTACAAATAGAAACCAATGCATGAATGCAATGCAGCGGGTGACGTTGTGGCATACAACCCGGTCCATTTAGGCGCTCGCGCTCACTGTGGGGGTTCAGACTCCGGAGGGGCACCTACAGCCCAAGCGCAATATCAATATCACTCCTGCTTGTGGTATGCAGCCCGATCTATGCATAGTCATGAATGCACATAAGCCCCTTGGGCAATAGTAACATAGCAACTCTCAGCTAAAAATGTCATCAAACCCTTATTTAAGCTTTCAAATCTTATAAAGAATGCTGAGTTGCAAAATACCATTTTTAAAACCATAGACTGAGATAAAAATATGCACAGTAATGCAAAACAACGATATCGATCCCTGAGGGATCCAAATACTCGGCACGAAGCCCAAACCACAACAATCAATCCAATTCATGATAGCAAATATCTTTATTAGGGTGTCATTTCAACTTCAAGCAATTAGGTAGTATTTTTATTAAGCGGGACAGATCAAGTCGCGATCCCCAATGCTGCTCTACCCCACGCCCATTATCCGGCGTGCAAGTCACCTTATTACAGCACTATGATGTGCAAGTCCGGGGTTTACAAACCCTCAGGACATCATTTACAAGTATTACCCACCTCGATCCGGCAAAAACTCTAGCCCGCGATGCCTTTGCTTCTTAAACCGACCTCCACGCGCATCGAAACTAGCACAAATCAATACAAATATATCATAATAGTACAATGGAATAACACCCAATCCAAAACGATCGAAATATAAGAAAAATCTCGAAACTAGCAAAACCCGAGGCCCAAGCCCGCTTCTCGGAAAATTATGAAACTATTTTTTGGAATCCTTATCTTGCCACGAGTCCGTACATATGAAATTTATCAAAATAGGTGTTCAAATGGGCCACAAAATCCCAAATTTATATAGCAAAAACCAAGCCCTAATTTCTTCAATTTTGTACCCAGTTTCGGAGATTTAATGGATGAATCTTAAATAATACTCCCTCCGTTTCAATTTATGTGAACCTATTTCTTTTTTAGTCCGTGCCAAAAAGAATGACCCCTTTCCTTATTTGGAAACAATTTACATTTATGCAATGATTTATAGCCACACAAAATAAAGGTGCCTCATTTTACACCACAAGATCAAAAGTCTTCTCTCTTTTCTTAAACTCCGTGCCCAGTCAAATGGGTTCACATAAATTGAAACGGAGGGAGTATCACGTAATTAGCTCCTAAATCTTACCTCCAGTCAAATCCTAGATGAAATCCTCTTTATCCCTCGCACAAAAGCTCCAAAATGTGCTCAACAATGGTGGAAAATGAGTTACGCTCGTGGGTGAAATGTTATAAAACCCTTCTGTCTACCCAGGCATTCCTTCTATGTGATCGCATCACCACTGCTGCGATCGCATAGCACAAAAAAATCCGACCTCCCAAAATCCTCTTATGCGATCACACGACTTCCTCTGCGATCGCAGAGCACAGACTCCCACACCTTCGTGGTCGCACTCTCATCACTGCATTCGCATAGAACAAATTGCTACCAGGGGACCCCAGGTCCCATTACACTACGCGATTGCAACATCTTAAATGTGACCGCATTGACCAGTCATCCAACCTTATGCGATCGCACTGCCCCTTACGTGATCGCATTGAACAAAACCGAACCCCTCTCCAAGGCCTCCTATGCGATCGTAATACACCCTATGCGATCACATAGAGCAAAAGCTCTGCAATATTATGACAAAAAAAATCTGAACACTTAGCTATCCAAAATGATCCGTTGAACACCCGAAATCACTCCGAGGCTCTCGGGGCCTCAACCAAACATGCCAACATGTCCTATAACACCATACGAACTTGTTTCAATCATATAAATATGTCCTTAAACACAAAAATCATCAAATCATGACGGATTCAAGCCTAAGTTTCAACTATAACTTCTGAAACCAACATTCAATCAAAAACTCGACCAAATGATGCCCGAATGACCTGAAAATTTGCAGACATATCCAAAATCACCTAACGAAGCTACTGCAACTCTCGAAATTCCATTCCGACTCCCGGATCAAAATCTCACTTATCCACCAGAATTTGCAAAAATTTCAACTTTGCCAATTCAAGCCTATTTCTACACCGGACCTCAAAATTCGATTCCAATCACTCTCCTAAGTCATAAATCATCCTCTGAAGCTATCCGAATCACCGAAATTCACGTCCGAGCCTTCTAACCACATAGTCAACTTCTATTTGACTTTTCTAAAACAAGCTTCCTTCTACTAGGCTATGTGCATTATTTTTAAACAAAACTTATTCAATTACACCCGATCAACTCAAATACCGATATAAAAATATGAAGCATCACAATAAGGGGGAAATGGGATGGTAATTCACGTGACAACGGGTCGGGTCGTCACACTTCCTTACCCAAGCAAATATCACAAAGCAATAGGGTAAGAAAATTAATAAAATCACAATAGAATTCTGGCAAGGGAACAATAGTATAACAACAATATCCCGAAAAGGTAAAGAATATCATGAGTAATAACATCCCAACAGGGGAGATAATATCAAAAGCAATAACATCCCGGCAAGGAAGATTATATCAAAAGCAATAACATCCCGGCAAGGAAGATTATATCAAAAGCAATAACATCCCGGCAAGGGAGACAATATCATAAACCTCTTCTCTTTTCCAAATATCAATTGACAACTTGATTCAATGCTCTATGATGTTCAATTACCAATAATACTTACACAACTCAATTCACAACTTGAGCCAACGTTGTACAATGTTGAATTATCGATAATACTTCCACAAGCCTTGTTCAACAATAGATATCATCATAATAGCATGAACAATACGAAACGGAGTCACATTTAGCATAGTATAAGACTCACGGGCATGCTTGACACTGACGTATAGATACTCGGTACCATGCCTATACATCGTACTCAACAAATAACACATAGCAAATAAGAAATAACTCTTAATCCCTCGAGCTAAGGTTAGACAAAACACTTATCTCAACGCCACGAACACAATTCAAACCTCAACAATCTCTTTCCCCCTTATTTTCACCATCAATTTACTTGTATCTAGTCACAATTTAATAAACGATATTAATAAATGCTAAATGAATCAATTCTAATATAAGAACATAGGGTTTTTTTAAAGTTGTTCCCAAAAAGTCAAAAATTAACCACTGGCCCACATTGTCAAAATTCGAGGTTCGAACCAAAACTCAATTACCCATTCACCCACAAACCCAAATATATAATTTATTTTAAAATCAGACCTCAAATCGAGGTTCAAATCCCCAATATTTGAAAATCCTAAGTTCTACCCAAAACACCCAATTTTCCTATGAAAACTCTTGATTTTGGATTTAAATCATGTGAAAAGATGTTATAGGTTAAAGAAAATGAGTTAGAAATGACTTATAATTGATTTGGAGAAGAACTTTTCTTTAGTCATTGTTTAAAAGTGTTTAGGTTTTGAGAAGGTATGAAAAATGAAGAAAAAGGCATCTAAGTCCAAATTAACTCGTCTCAGCTGTCGCAATTGCGAATCCCTTCAGGACCTGCTACCTTCGCAAATGCGAAGAATATGTCGCATTTGCGACCATGAAAAAATCGGGTCACCTTCGCATTTGCGAGGGGCCAGTCGTATTTGCGGTTCCTGCTTCCTTCGCATTTGCGACTTCTGGCATGTGCTGAAGACATCGCATTTGCGAAATATACCTCGCATTTACGAGACAAGTGTTGGCCCTGGGTTCTTCACATTTGCGATAAAATTCTTGCATTTGCGGACCCTGCTTGCATCGCAATTGCGATGCCTGATCTCGTAAATGCGAGATCAGAGGTGTAATATACCAGCAATTCTGCTAAGTCTAATTCCACTCTGCGATCTATCCAAAATTTACCCCAGCCCTCGGGCTCCAAATCAAATATGCATGTGGTCCAAAAACATCAAACGGACTTGCTCGTGTGATCAATTCATCAAAATAACATCAACATCTATGAATTAGACCTCAAATTCATGAAATGACTCAAGAACATCAAAATTACTATCTTCTCAACTATAGGTCTGTTTATACCAAACCAATTTCGATATTTACTAAATTTTATAGATTTAACTTAATTATTATTTTAGACTCGTATCGTGCTCTAGAACCAAGACGCAGGCCCAATACCATCAAGAAAATGCATTAATTCACTTCTAAAATCTTTATATTTTTTAGAAAATAATTTTATTTAAAAAATTATTTCTCGGGCTTGGGACCTTGAAATTTGATTTCGGGCATACGCCGAAGTTCCATATTTTACTACGAACTCTACGACACCCTCGGATCATGGGTCTGGGTCCGTTTATCAAGAATATTGACCAAAGTCAATTTTATTTAATTTTAAAACCCAATTCCCATGTTTTACTTAGTTTTCACATAAAATTTTCCGAAAATGCTCCTGGACTGTGCACATAAATCGATGTGGGATAAAAAGAGGTTCTTAAGGCCTCGGAAGACAAAATTTACTTTCAAAATAAGTTGACCAACTATATCGGGTTGGATTAGCTCGGTTTTATCTAATCTTTATATTGATATTATTTCAATCTTACTTTGTTAAAGTTATAGATAAAGCTTTGATAAATGGGTATATGTTTAATAAAAATTAAAAATACTGATAAACGTATCTATTATAATATTCTTATGAGAGATTTGTTTTTGTAATACATGATACTTATTTTCTTAGTCGTCTAAAAATAATTTTTCATTAACGTACCTTTTCAACGACAACAAAATTTAATTAAACATAAAAGTCAATATGATAACTAAATAATGGTATGTTCTATTTAATTTTTTATTGTCGAAATACCATTTGAAATTCAAAAAAGTTATAAAGATTTAATAGATCTTGATATATGAATAGGGAAGAACAAAGATATTGACACGTTAACATTTGATAAGTAAGTGATGATACAATCCATTACTTAAAGGAAAAGTGATGATACAATCCATTATTTAAAGGAAATAAAAATGGATGTACTTCATAATTTTATTAAATATTACATCTCAGGAGAGGATGTCAAATATTTCTAAATATTTGTTTGTGAGGAAAATTCTATATAAAAGTTTAAATAAATATGTATAAAAATTATATATTTATATGTCAATTTGTTTCAGACTTTTTTACTCAATATTAAATTAAATCAAATCAAATTTAATCGATTTTTAATCGGTTTGACCCCGGATAAATTTGAACATTCCTAGTTACGACAGTTAAAATAGGACAGGGAGGAGTGTCATATCATAATTGTTAGGTCAATAGTTGAGATATTCGAGTAAGTGTTGGAATAAATGAGGTTTGGTGTCTGTTTCCAAAATCAGTGCTAGGCTGCAGTTTCTTTAAGTAGTTGAAGTTAATGCAACAGTTCAAACTAACCATCAGCTTAAATAAGGAAGTTAGAAAGAATATAAATTAACACTATTTCTTTCTGTTCATATGTTTTCAATTTACTTTTTTATTTTGGTTCAAAATAAGTGTCTAGTTATGTAATCAAGAAAGAATTCAATTTATTTTTTATAAAATAACTTCTATATACATATCCCTAAAAAGTTTTCTTACTACTCATATTAAATGTTTAAGTAGGGTAGTTTAGTCATAGTAGGTATTTTTGTATAGAATTTAGTATTTTCTTAAAGAACGTGCTAAAAATAAATTAGACACTTCTTGTGAACCGGGTGAAGTAATTAATAATCTTAAAGAATGAAAGCAATCTTGTCACATATCAAAATACATTAATAATATAAATGAATTTTTACACGAAATATTCTATCTTCATAAGGATTTTTTATTATAGTAATCGTGATCAACATCCATTAGCTATTGGCTTGTTGATAAGGAGAGAGCTTCAAGCAGAATTTCTGGCGACGCATGGGAAACAAATGAAAGCTATAGGCCAAAAACCTTCGATCCTTCTTTCTCTAAACGGGGATACTCGAGGCACCTCATCTTCTCATTTTTGCTAATTTTGGTTCATTTTGATTGATTTTTTTGGCCTTTTTTCTGGTCTTTAATATTTGAATTTTTTTTTTCAGATATCAAAAAAGAATTAACTTTTTTGTCTTGGAGTAAAGAATCTAAGAGTATTTGTTATATTTTCAATGAATAAATTACGATTAATATTTTTAATATTTTTATTAATTAATAATAAAAAGTAAATTTCTTAATGTGTGTGAAATTTCCAAAAAAAATCAATTGAAATGAACGAGGAAGTATCTTTTTGGAAAGAGAAAGTTAGATAATGCATCAATTTCACGTTTACTTGGTCCATCGTGTGCTTACCAACCACATTCCTCGAAATCCCGCCAGTATAAAATATGATGATGATAGTAACAACTATAGTATATTAAAATTAATTTTTTTATAGCATGGAAACTGCTCATATACCAAGTTTTCATTAGTTAAGTATGTCATAATTCTAAGATCACTAATTTTTTGATTTGAAGCTAGAAAGAACCATTTGAACTAGCTTTGACCGCAATAGACTTGAGACTCTTATTTAATAATGTTAACGTTGAAATAACTCTATTATGTCCCCAAACATTAGTCGTTTTGGCTATATTAAACTTGTTTTGATGTATTAAACGTTTTTTTAGAATACCCTTGCTATTCTAATTAGTGAAATCCTGATTAACATTAGATGTTTTAGAAGAGATGAAGGGAACTTGACAAATGCTTATGATTAAGATTATTACATTTTCTTTCTTAAAATAACTGCAAAATATTTAAAATGCAGATAATATGAAGCAAATGTGAAATGTTGTCTTTTGGAAATGTGATATTAAATTTGCTTATGTGACGACCCAAAGGGTCATCACTTGTTTTCTCAATCATTTCGAGCTTATGAGGCCTTGAAAACCTCATTTATAGCTGCCTCAATTTGCATACGCAGTCCGGACGCGAAGCCGGAAAATTTTTATGTTGAAAAATATGAATTATGTGAAAAATTTGAAGAATTTTGATATTAATATTGATATGGTTGACTTTGATCAATATTTTTGGTAAACGGACCCAGACCCGTGATTTGACGGTCTCAGAAAATCCGTAAAAAAAATATGAAACACGGGTGTATGCCCGGAATCAAAATCCGAGGTCTAGAACCCCGGTAAAAGAATTTTTCTGTTAAATTATTTTCTGAAAATGTTTAAGGAAAATGAAACAGAAATATGATTAAAAATTAATGGTATCGGACTCGGGTGAGTTTTGGATAGGTAACGGGATGTTTTGGACTTAGAAAAATTTGGTATTGTGTTGTCTGCTGGTATCTGGTACGTTACTCTATGAGATCGCATAGATGCACATGCGATAACTTAGAGTAAATTTTTGTTGCCCCATTTTGTTCTATGCGATAGCATAGCTTTGTCTGTTCCTTCTATGCGATCACATTGCTTTCCCCGCGATCGCATATAACAAAGTTTAGCCCCCTCATTTTCTTCTATGCGATCGCATCCCTGGCCATGCGATCGCACAGAGTAATTTTTCTGCCTAGTGATTTAAGTTCTAAAACAGAAAAGAAACGGGATTAAAATCTCATTTCTCAAACTCTCTCTTCTCCACAACTTTTTGGGCGATTCTTGGGTAATTCTTCATCAAACTTGTTGGGTAAGTGATTCTTGACTCATTTTCTTCATATTCCATCAATATTATTCGAATTCTTAGGCCTAAACATGTGAAAATAGGTAGAAAATTAGAGAATTGGGTAGAATTAGGTTTTTCAAATAATTTGCGATCTAGACCTCGTTTTGGGGTTGAACTTAAGAACAAAGTACATATTTGAACTCGTGGATGAATGGGTGAATTTATTTTGGTTCGAACCTCGTGTTTTGACCACGTGGGCCTAGAGTCAATTTTTACAATTCCGGACAGAATGTTTGAAAAATTATATTTGGCCATTTAAACTAGTTTGTTGAGTAGTATTGATGATATTAAATCAATTGTGTATAGATACGATTGAATTTGAGCTAAATTCGAAAGGAAAGGGCATTGCTACGGATTGAATTGATCGTAAACTTTCGAGGAAAATGTTTGATATATCCTAACTTGAGGGAATAGGAGTTGAGTTTATGTGCTAAATGTTATGTGTGGAGTCCGACGTATAGGCATGGTGACGAGTATCTATACGTTGGGGGTCGAGCATGACCGTAGGTCTTAAATGGATTAAATTTTATATGAAAGGAATAATTATTGGTTCAATGCCGCTAATATATTGTATTAATTATTGTTATTGGCCATAGATGTCGGTGACTTATCGGAAGGGTCGGGGTGCACGCCGCACTACTAATAGATATTGATGGTTGGCATTGGCCATAGCTGTCGGTAGCCTACTATGTACTGTTATTGGCCATAGATGCTGGTGACTTGTCGGAAGGGTCGGGGTGTACGCCGCACTACTAACAGATAATAATTATTGATATTCGCCACGATTGCCGGTAACATATTATGTATTGTTTTGATAAATAAAGGAAAGATTGGTAGTAAAATGGGAGCGAGTGGTTGTACTCCTATAAGTGGATGAGTTGAGTTTGGAAGTGAATTTGTATTCCATTGTCCATATTATTTTTCTGATATAATATTTTATTATTGTACCAGAGTATGTTCTTTTCCTATAAATATTCAATATTGTATCTTGCTATTTGTATGTATCTATATATACTTTAACTGCACAAGTTTATATGAGTATCTGGTCCTAGCCTTGTCACTACTTCGCCGGGATAGGCCAGGCACTTACCAGCACATGGGGTCGGTTGTGTTGATGCTACACTATGCGCTCTTTTTGCGCAGATATAGGTTACGGACAGCAGCAGCGGCAGTAGTACGATTGTTGATATTCCGACCACCGAGACTTCGAGGTAGCCTTGCAGGCGTCCGCAGGACCCGTTGTCTCCTCTATATTTACTTTTCAGTCTATTATCTCATATATTTGAGATAAACAGTTTATATTCCTTCAGACGATTATGTGTATTATTCTTAGAAGTTCGTGAGTATTGTGACGCCGGTTCTTGGGTAGTGTATTATGTTTGGATTTTGTGCATCGTATCTAGTAAAAGTTGTTAAGTCTTCCGCTAAATTATTATTCCGCTGTATTAATAGTATTATTTCTAAATGATTTTTGTATGAGGGTTGTAATGAATGGAAATGTAAGTAAGAAGTTGGCTTGCCTAGCTTCCATTAGTAGGCGCCATCACGACTCTCGATGGAGGGGAATCCGGGTCGTGACAGCTTCACCTGCTTAAACTGAAAAAAGTATTCGACTCTAGGCATCTTTTGTATTTTTAATTTTTTTTTAAATATTTTTGAATTGGGGGTTCATCGAAAGCAGTCTTTCTATCTCACATAAGGTAGGCATAAAGTATATGTATACTCCACGCTTCTTTGATCCCACAAATAAAAATACACTGAATATATTAATTATTATTGTTGTAATTAAAGATTCACCATTTGAATTGTATCTTTAATTTAATTTCTCCAAATAGAAGAAGGAAAATATATTTGCTTTGTTTGCACCAACAAAAAAATTGGTAGATGATTTAACATCTCAACTGTATAGTCAAGATTTAAAGAATTGAGCAGTCAATTATATTACTGCATAGCTGTATGGGCTAAGAAGCATAAAAGTTAATTAGATCGGTCAATTAATGAGGTTATTTATGTGGATTATATAAATGGCCCCTCAAAGTTAGCTTCGGTTGAAGTGATTAATAGGTATTTGTCTTAGTTTATGAGGTAACAACAGCATATCTAATACTTCTTCCGATTCACAATAAGTGTCTAATTTATCTTTTTATTTTAGTTCAAAATAAGTGTTCAGTTATATAATCAAGGAAAAAATTAATTTGTTTTTACAAAATAACCACTATATACATATCCCTAATGTGACGACCCAAAGGGTCATCACCTGTTTTCCTCATTTGTCCCGTGCTTTCGAGGCCTTGAAAACCTTATTTTATATTGCCTCGATTTACGTGCGCATCCCGGGCGCGTAGCCGGAAAATTTTTATGTTAGGATATGTGAATTATATGAAAGATTTGAAGAATTTTGATATTAATATTGATATAGTTGACTTCGGTCAATATTTTTGGTAAACGGACCCGGACCCGAGATCGGACGGTCACGGAAGGTCAGTAGGAAAATATGGAACTCGGGCATGTGTCCAGAGTCGAATTTCGAGGCCTAGAGCCCGAGATATGAATTTTTCTGTTAAATCGCTTTTCTGAAATTATTAAGGAAAATGGAAATGAAAATTAATTAAAAGACCATGGTATCGGGCTCGTATTTTGGTTCTGGTGCCCGGTACAAGTCTTATATTTTATTTAAGCACTTCCTGCAAAGTTTGACGGAAATTGAACGTCGTTTGACGTGTTTTGAACCATGAGTTCCAAGTATGAAAGTTTATGAAGTTTAAGAGAAGAAATCATGAATTTGAGCCTTGATCCTATGAAAACGATGTTATATTGGCGATTTGATCGCACGAGCAAGTTTGTAGTATGATTTTGAGGTTGTGTGCATATTTGGTTTAGAGCCCGAGGGCTCGGGTGAAGATTTGATAAGGCGTGAGAGCAAATTTTAAAAATAACCACAGTTGGTAATTTTTTTTCCCAGTTGTTATCTTCGCAATTGCGAAGAAACACTCGCAAATGCGAGAAGCCCCAATATAGCCTGAGTTCGCAAATGCGAACAAAACTTTCGCAAATGCGAAGAGACCCAGAATTACCCTAGGTTCGCAATTGCGAACAAAAGCTTGCAAATGCGAGGTTGCCCAGAATCACCCTATGTTCGCATATGCGAACAGGTTCTTCGCAAATGCGAAGTTGTCCGGATTTGACCTATGTTAGCAAATGCGAACAGGTTCTTCGCAAATGCGAAGTCTGAGAGTTGGCATGTCATGTTCGCAATTCCCATATCCGCACTGTGCAATTTTATACTTAAACGATTTTAAACCCCTTTTCACCATTCTTTCAAAACTCAAAACCCCATAGGCGATTTTTCAAGAGCAATATCACTCCAAATCACTTGTAAGTCGATTTTCACTCAACTCTTTCAATTCCCAACATCATTAAACATATTTTCCATGAGAAATCAAAGGTTTTTATGGTTGAAATTGATGTTTTTGGGTAGAACCTAGGTTTTTCATTAATTGGGGAGTTGGACCTCGATCTGAGGTCCGATTTCGAGACAAATCATATAATTGAACTCGTGATGGAATGGGTAACCAGATTTTGGTCCGAACCCCGAGTTTCGACCACGTGGGCCCGGGGGCGTTTTGGGAAATTTTGAGTAAAACTTTGAGAAAATCATTTTTATGCATCCAAACCAATTTATATAGTATTTATTAAAGTAATTGAATCAATTGTGATTAGATTCGAACGAGTTGGAGGTTGAGTTACGAGGTAAAGAGATAGTTGAAGGTTAATTGGACTTCAAGGCTTTGAGGTAAGTGTTTGATCTATCCTAGCTTGAGGGAATAGGAATGAGTGTAATAATTTGCTAATTGCTAAATGATCAAGTGCGGTGTATAGGCGTGGTGACGAACTTCTATACACCGGAGTCTAGCATGACCGTGAGTCGTTTGTTGATACATGTTGTGAGCTAATGTGAAATTTTCCTAAGTTATATTCTTGAGTCCTTGCCGGGTTGTGAATGTTGATTATTATTCCCTTGCCGGGACTTTGTTGTTATTGTTGTTGTTCCCTTGCCGGGATATTGTTATGACTGTTGTTACACCCTTTTCGGGACGGTTTATGTTGTTTGTTTCATTCTTCTTGCCGTTGACTGTGACTATTATTTGGGTGAGGAAGAGTGATAATGCACGAAGGGTGATGTCGTGCCATTTTTAATTATGTTCGCACGAAGGATCATTCCGTGCCATGTTTACTATTGATGCACGAAGGATCATTCCATGCCATATTTACTATTGATGCACGAAGGATCATTCCGTGCCATGTTTTACTATTTATGCACGAATGATCATTCCGTGCCATTTTTACTAATTATGCACGAAGGAACATTCCGTGCCGTTGTTGATTAAATCATGCACGAAGGATCATGCCGTTCCATGAATGTGAAGATGAGAGTAAAAGCATGAAAGGTGATGTCGTGCATTTTTATTTGATTATTTGGTGAGGATGAGAGTAAAAGCACGAAGGGTGATGCCGTGCAACCATTCAATTTCTTGTTTTGTGATAACTGTTTTGCTGCACTCTATTTTTACCTTACTGGTTAATTATGTATATTCTATTGTGCTCTCTTCCTTGCTATTTGTGTTGCTCAATATTTTTGTTATTATGTGGTACATCCATATATAGAGCTGCACAGGTTTATGTGAGTGTATGGTCCTAGCCTTGTCACTACTTCGTCGGGATAGGCCAGACACTTACTAGCACATGGAGTCGGATTGTGCTGATACTACACTTCTGTGCATTTTTGCACAGGTCCAGGTTTTGAGCAGGAGCAGCATCGGTAGTTCACTAGCGGGATTATCTTACTTCCGAGACTGAGGTAGCTTGCAGGCGTCCGCAGGCCCAACGTCTCTTCTATTTGCTTTTATTATTGCTGTAGTCTCATTGTTTCGAGACAAACAATTATTATTTATTTCTTTCGGACCATTATGTGTAGTTAGTCTTAGTAGTTCGTGAGATTGTGACTCCACATCTTGGGTAGAGGATTTATTGTCGAGTATTTCACACTAATATTCGGTTTTTATTTGAAAGACTTCCGCATTTAAAGTTATTAGTATTATTCTTGCTATTAAATATGAGCACATGATGGTTGTGTAAATGCAAAGGTGGTGATGAATTGGCTTGCCTAGCTACCACGAGTAGGCGCCATCACGAGGAATCCGGGTCGTGACACCTACAAAATTCTCTTATTCCTCATATTAAATATTTAATTAGGGGTAGTTTAGTCATAGTAGGTATTTTCATATAAAATTTAGTATTTTCTTAGTAGGCGTGATAAAAGTAAATTGGACACTTATTGTGAACCGAAGAGAGTATATTTCTACGGTGTGGGATATGAGAATAGTAATGTGTATGCAGAGGTAAAGCTACATTTACTTAAGGGTGGTCAATTGATCTACCTTCGTTGAAAAATTATACTACAACAACAACAACAACAACTACCCAGTATGTTCCCACAAAGTGGGGTCTGGGGAGGGTAATACGTACACAGGCCTTACCCCTACCCGAAAGGGTAGAGAGGCTGTTTCCGGCCGACCCTCGGCTCAGAAAAAGAGAGAGAAAATCAACAAACAAAACAAAACAAAACAATGTTAGTAAATCCGGGATAAATCAAATAAATAATTATCTAAACATAAAACCAAAAGTAGAATGACATGCGATAATACCAATCGGTTACTACCATAAGAGGCACAATACAATACATTAATTAACTATAGAGATCGCTACCAAACCCCACTCAGCCCCTAACAGAAATACTAAGAATTCTAGAAGGCCCTACCCTACAACCCTAATACTAGACCTCCAAACTTTCCTATCGAGGGTCATGTCCTCGGAAATCCCCATTCTAGCCATATCCTGCCTAATCACCTCACCCCAATACCTCTTAGGCCTCCCTCTCCCTCGACTCGCGCCAACCACCGCCAGTCGCTCACAACTCCTCACCGGTGCATCAGGGCTTCTCCTCCGCACATGCCCAAACCACCTGAGTCTCGCTTCTCGCATCTTCTCATCCATTGGGGCCACCCCCACCTTCTCCCGAATAACTTCATTCTTAATCTTATCTAATCTGGTGAGCCCGCACATCCACCTGAGCATCCTCATCTCCGCAACTCTCATTCTCTGGACATGAGAGTTCTTCACAGGCCAGCACTCCACCCCATACAACATGGCAGGTCTAACCACCACTCTATAAAACTTCCCCTTGAGTTTCTGTGGAACTTTCTTGTCACACAAGACTCCTGATGCGAGCCTCCACTTCAACCACCCCGCTCCTATACGGTGAGTGACATCCCCGTCAATCTCTCCGTCCCCTCGAATCACTGATCCAAGATATCTGAAACTGTCCCTCTTGGCTATGACCTGAGATCCCAGCTTCACGTCCCAGCCTACTTCGCTCGACTCGGCGCTAAACTTGCACTCTAGATATTCTGTCTTAGACCTGCTTAGTTTAAAACCCTTAGACTCGAGGGTCTGTCTCCAGACCTCCAACCTCGCATTAACACCAGCCCTCGTCTCGTCTATCAAGACTATGTCGTCAGCAAAGAGCATACACCATGGCACATCCCCTCGAATATGGCGAGTTAGAGCATCCATTACCAAGGCAAATAAGAGAGGGCTTAACGCAGATCCTTGATGTAGCCCCATAACCACCGGAAAATGGTCCGAGTCGCCACCCACCGTCCTAACCCTAGTCTTGGCTCCATCATACATGTCTTTGATCACTCTGATGTAGGCTTCTGGCACGCTCTTCGCCTCCAAGCATCTCCACAGAACCTCTCTAGGGACCCTATCGTACGCCTTCTCCAAGTCGATAAACACCATATGCAGGTCCTTCCTCTTATCCCTGAACAGTTCCACCACCCTCCTCACAAGGTGGATAGCTTCTGTAGTAGAGCGACCCGGCATGAAACCAAACTGGTTCACGGATATAGATGACATCTCCCTCACCCTCGCCTCGATCACCCTCTCCCAGACCTTCATGGTGTGACTTATCAATTTGATACCCCTATAGTTGTTGCAACACTGGATATCCCCTTTGTTTTTGTACAAGGGAACCACTGTACTCCATCTCCACTCCTACGGCATCCTCTTGGTCCTAAAGATCACATTGAACAACTTGGACAACCACTCCACTCCTGACCTACCCATGCATTTCCAAAACTCCACCGGAATTTCGTCTGGCCCAGTCGCTCGACCCCTACTCATCCTACGCAACGCCCTCGAGACCTCCTCCTCCTTAATGCGCCTGCAGTGCCCGAGGTCTCTAGGACACTCTGAATGCCCCAGCTCCCCTAGCTTTAAGACTCGATCCCCCTCTTCGTTAAGCAGGTCTCGAAAGTATTCCTGCCATCTCCGCTTGACTTGCGACTCCCCCGTCAGAACCCTACCATCCTCGTCCTTGATGCACCCTAACTTGGTCTAGATCCCGCGCCTTCCTCTCCCTCACCTTAGCCAACCGGAATAACTTTCTGTCCCCGCCTTTCTCCCCCAATTCCTCGTACATGCGCCCAAACGCTGCATTTTTAGCTTCCGTGACCGCTAGTTTGGCTTCCTTCCTCGCCACCTTGTAGTTCTCCGTGTTCGCTCTCCTTTCTTCTTCGCTTGAGCTCCCTGACAACTTAGCAAACGCCGCCTTCTTCGCCTCCACTTTTCCTTGGACTACCTCATTCCACCACCAGTCACCTTGGTGCCTGCCTGAATAGCCCTTGGCTACCCCAAGCACATCTCGCGCAGCCTCCCTAACCAAGTTCGCTGTCACTGATCACATTGCGTCCGCTTCCCCAGAGCTACTCCAAGCTCCCCCATCAACTAGCTTCCTCTCCAGCTCCTGGGCTTTCTCCTTAGTCAAAGTTCCCCATCTAATCCGCGGTCGGCCCCGAGAACCCCTCCTCTTCCTCTTCACCCGGAGACCTACATCCATCACTAGGAGTCTATGAAGAGTTGAAAGGGACTCTCCCGGAATAACCTTGCAATATTTGCACAACCCTCTATCGCTCCTTCTGAGAAGGAGGTAATCAATCCGAGTCCTTGCCGTGGAACTTTTGAAAGTAACCAAATGCTCCTCCCTCTTCTGAAATGACGAGTTCGCGATCAAAAGCTCCGAAGCCCTAGCGAAATCAAGCAGCGAAGTGCCCCTCCGTTCCTAACCCCAAAGCCAAAGCCGCCATGCACCTCACCGTAACCACCAGCATCCGCCCCAATATGACCATTAAAGTCCCCTCCAATAAAATTATACTGTATATATAAATAAATATTAGATTTTAGTTGTAAATAACATATAATGAATACCCTTGAAAACTTATTTTCACTTCTTTCAAGTTTGAATACCCTTGAAAAAAAAATTGAATTCGCCACTGTGTGTATACAAACCTTACTCCGACCTTAGAAGGTAAAGAGGCTGCTTCAGATAGATCTTGAGGTCATAAAAATAATTTCTCAATGGGTTTGAATAAAAAAATATAAGGAACAACGTATAGTACTGGAGATTGAAGAATAAGAAAATTGAATATTGGGGTTAGGGGTGTTCATAAAAACCCGAAAATTGAACCAAACCGAAAATTGAACCAAATCGACCAAAAAAATCGATATGTTTTAGGTTAGGTTTGGTTTTGATTTTGAATTTAAAAATCGATCAAAATTGGTTCGGTTTTGGTTTTAATAAAAAGAATAACCGAAAAAAATCTAACCAAACCGACTATAAAAGTAGCTATTTAAATTTATTATTACACACACACACACACATACACACACACACACACACACACACACATATATATATATATATATATATATATGTTTTTATATAAAGTTCCAAAAATTTTATGGTACATATTATCAATTTATGTTTTTAGTCTTAGTTCTTTGCTATTATAATCATCTAATTCTTTGCCTTTACATTCTAATTTGATTGGTAGTTTTCTTTTGCTAAATACAAGAATTTATTTCATGTTAAAAATAATCAATTTTTAATTGATTCAATTACCATCAATATATTTTGGTAAATGATAGATTTCTCAAAGAGCAATTGATTTGATAGTGTTAGGTTGAAAATGTAGTCGTCGGAATATGTATTTGGTAGTGTATGCCTCATATTTAAGAAAAAACCCAATAAATAATAGAAAAAACCTAAAAACCAAAAAAAACCGACAAAAACTGAATCGATAAAAAACCGACATAATTGGTTTGGTTTGGTTTGGTTCTAATATTTGAAAAACCGACTTACTTGATTTGATTTTTTTTAAATGGAAAAACCGACCCAAACCGAATCATGAACGCCCTAATTGGGGTTAACTTTGAGTTGTTATCTGTATATTCGGCCTAGAATAAACATAGACGTATGTCACGTCCTTAGTTGTTAACTAAGTACACGTGCGGCACTTGACAACTCGCTCACGATCTTGCACAACTTGCTCACGTTCTTGCTAGGCCAAGTCAGCCTTACTATACTCAAGATCGCTAAGAGAATGGAAGAAAGAACACAAGAGAATTTTTAAAGGAAGCTTTGTATTAGAGAGAACTTGAATTGTTTTCTTGGTTGATGAATTACAAATGAATGCCCCCTATTTATACTAATCATCTAGGGGCTAGTATGTAAATAATAATTGTTCTACAAGTCCTTTCATATTTACAAATAGGTCCATTCTCTAGAATTCTCTACAAGCCTAGAAGATTCCAAGGACTTTCCTAATAAATTCATAAAGATCTAGGTTATTCCTAAGAAAATATCCATACATATCTAGAATCTTCTCACAAATACTAGCCTTCTTCTTATGTAAGCTTCCACATGGCATTAATATATGCCAAATGGAGCCTATGTGGAATGATGATGTGGTGGATCATCACACTCTCCCCCACCTAGTATTGCGACGACCGCGGCGCAATGCTGCTGCATAAACTCTCGGATCTTATCTTTGAATTGCCACAAATCCTCATATCGTTCCCACGTGGCCTCATCCGGTGATTGACCTTTCCAATGGACGAGGAACATAGCGGTCGCTTTTTGCCCTTGTTTTCGCCTGGCTTGGTAATCTATGATAGCCTCAATCTCTCGATCATGCGAGGCAATAATAGTCATTGGCGCTCGACTTGATTGGCCCCTACTCGGATCATCCTTATCTTCATGATATGGCTTAAGCATGCTGGCATGGAAGACAGGGTAGATCTTAAGATATGATGACATGTCAAGCTTGTACGAGATCTTGCCTACCTTGGCGACAATTTTAAATGGCCCTTCATACTTGCGAATCAAATTCTGATGCATGCCCCGTAGTGCCTTGAACTGTCTTGGGTTAAACTTCACCATGACCATGTCCCCAACTCTATAGTGTGTGGGACACCGTTTACGGTCCGCAAACTTCTTCATCTTCTTAGCCGCCTTATCCAAGTAGGACTTAGCAGTGTCGAGCTGCTCCTCCCATCCTTTGGCCATATGATAAGCCCCCAAACTCTTTCCCTCGAAAGCGGCTGGTAATGAATGTGGAGTTTGTGGTTGTTGGCCTGTGGCCAGCTCAAATGGTGTCCGCCCCGTGGACTCACTCCGCTGTAAGTTATAAGAGAATTGGGCGATGTCTAGGAGCCTTGCCCAATCTTTCTGATGCGCACTTACATAATGCCTCAAGTAGCATTCTAGTAAGGCATTGACCCGTTCCGTTTGTCCATCCGTCCGTGGGTGGAAACTAGTAGAAAAGTGCAGCTCCGTGCCTAGTATGTCGAACAACTCTCTCCAAAAGTTCCCAGTGAAGCGGGGGTCTCGATCACTGATGTTATGCCTTGGTAAGCCCCAATACTTCACCACGTTCTTAAAGAATAGCTTGGCGGCTTCCTTAGCTGTGCAACCCGGTGAGGCGGGCATGAAGGTAGCATATTTGGAAAATCTATCCACGACCACCATAATAGTACCATAACCGTCGGACTTCGGTAGGCAAGTGATAAAGTCCATAGTCACGCTCTCCCATGGACGCTTTGCAACTGGTAATGGCTCCAAAAGTCCTCCGGGTTGTTTTTGTTCAACCTTGTCCCGTTGACAGACAAGACAAGTCTGCACATAGCACTCTATGTCATCTCGCATGCGTGGCCAATAGTAGATTGACTCAACCAAGGCCCTAGTGCGACGTTGGCCTAGATGACCAGCCCACATTGTATCATGACTCTCCCTTATGATCCGCCGTCTGATGTCCCCAAACTTAGGCACGTAAACCCGCCGACCCGTGGTAAGTAATAGGCCGTCTTCAACCCAAAAACGTCTCGTCTTGCCCTGGTTGGCTAACTCGATAAGTTGTTTGGCTGCTGGATCATGTTGCATGCCTTCTTTTATAGCCTCGCGAATGTCCCAAGTTGCTGAAGTGATGGCAGCAAGCTCGGCTTTCCGGCTCAAGGCATCAGCTACAACATTACCTTTGCCCGGCTTGTACTCTAGCTCATAATCAAACTCGGCCAAGAAGTCTTGCCACCTAGCTTGTTTTGGTGTGAGCTTCTTCTGCGTCTGAAAGTAGCTAGTAGCCACATTGTCGGTCTTGACCACGAACCTCGACCCGAGCAGATAATGTCTCCATGTACGAAGGCAATGCACGATTGCAGTCATTTCCTTCTCTTGCACCGTGTAACGCCGCTCTGTCTCATTTAACTTGCGGCTCTCAAATGCTATGGGATGCTTATCCTGCATAAGGACACCCCCAATAGCGAAGTCTGAGGCATCTGTGTGCACCTCAAATGTCTTGGCAAAGTTAGGTAATGCCAAGACTGGCTCCTATGTTACCGCCGCCTTAAGGCCTTCAAACGCCTTTTGACATTGCCCCGTCCAAACCCACGGATTGTTCTTCTTTAGCAACTCCGTCAATGGTGCGGCCTTTGCTGAGTAGCCACTGATGAACCGACGATAGTATTTAACAAGGCCAAGGAAGGATCTCAACTCAGTTACCTTTGTAGGTGCCTCCCACTCCTGGATATCACGTACCTTAGCCTCGTCCATGCGTAGCTCGCCATTGCTAATGATATGGCCCAAGAAGTGCACCTTTGATTGTGCAAACTCGCACTTCTCCCTCTTGATGTATACCTCGTTCTCCCGCAAGACTTGGAAAACTTTCCTTATGTGCTCCATGTGGTCCTCCAAGGTGTTGCTGTAGATTACTATGTCATCTAGGTAGACTACCACGAACTGATCAAGGTAGGGATGAAAAATCTTGTTCATAAGGGTGCAAAATGTGGCCGGTGCATTGGTTAAGCCGAAGGGCATCACCAACCACTCAAAGGCTCCATATCTTGTCACACATGCTGTCTTTGGCTCATCCCCTTCAGCAATGCGAACCTGGTAGTAGCCCTTTCGAAGATCCACCTTGGTAAAGTATTTGGCTTGCCCAAGTCTATTGAACAAGTCATCAATGAGTGGGATTGGGTACTTATTCTTCACTGTAACCTTATTAAGTGCTCGGTAGTCTATGCACAAGCGCAACGATCCATCCTTCTTCTTCTGGAACAATACTGGTGCGCCGAAAGGTGCCTTTGATGGGCGAATGTGACCAGCATCCAGCAACTCTTTCAATTGTTTCCTGAGCTCCTCTAGCTCGGGTGGTGCCATACGATATGGGGAAAATGTAGGTGGTTTAGCCCCTGGTTCCAACTCAATCTTGTGATCCACCTCTCGCCTAGGCGGCAAGTGCTTAGGCAACTCCTCGGGCATGACATCTTTGTTTTCCTCAAGCAGCTTCTCTATGCAAGGCGGCAATGTCTCTTGAAAACTCTTGTCTTCCTCCATACTTGCAATAGTTGCCACGAACGTTGGCTCCCCCTTCTTGATCCCCTTTACAATCTGCATAGTTGAGATTTGTGCTTGGAATTGTCTATGTGGCATAGTCATTGTAGGTACCATGCAAGCTCATTCTCGCTCCATAATGAAAAGACGTTGGAGGTAGGGGTCGATCAAAGTATGACAATGTCTAAAGAACTCTTGCCCCAGTATGATGTCAAATATATCCATAGCAGTTACGGTAAAGTTTGTCGTACCTTTCCAAGCTCCCAATTTGACACCTACTCCATTAGCTACCCCGCGAGCATTTTGTACCTCGGCATTCACGGTCTTGACGCGAGAGTTGGTTGGGGCAAGCTTCAATTCTAGTCTCTTTGCGGCTGCCTCAGTCACGAAGTTGTGAGTTGCTCCAGTATCCACCATTGCACGAGCGGGCTTGTTATTGATGGTTAGATCCACATATTGATTGCCACTCTCGGTAGGTTGGATAGCTTGCTTTGTGACGGCACCACATAATCCGATCATACCCAACTGTGCAGTTCCCGAACTCTCTCCTTGTGGTTGCTCCTTTTGTTCACGGACTATGGCGCCTGAGGCTCTTTAGGTCGGGACAATTCCTAAAGCCATGTGGCCCTCCGCATATGTAACATCCCTTCTTCTCGGCCTGTGCCTTCTTCTCGGCATAGCCTTGACGACCACTCGACTTTTTGAAATCTTGAGTCTTGGAGTATTGTTGATGTATCTCCTTGCCTTTGCCACGATCTCCCCCGCCTTTGACATTGTTGACTTTTGACTCCTTGCCATTGCCTTTGTCATGCTTCTCATGCCTGAAATCCATTAATGATTCGGCCTCTACTATGGCTTGGTCTATATCGGTGACTTGCCGGCGTTGTAACTCCTGCTTAGCCCAATTTTGCAACCCGTCCATGAAGTGAAACAACAAGTCATCATTGGTTAGGTTGGGGATTTGAAGCATAAGGGTAGCGAACTCCTTGACATAGTTACGTATGCTCCTTGTTTGCTTCAATTCCCTAAGCTTGCGCCTTGCCTCGTACAAGACATTGTTTGGAAAGAATTGTCGCTTGAACTCAGCTTTGAACTGATCCCATGTGCTAATAGTACATAGACCTTTATCCACGTCCAACATCTTCCTTCTCCACCAAAGCATGGCAGTTTCTGAGAGGTACAATACCGTAGTGTTGATCTTTGCCTCGTCGTCCCTCACTTTGCCGTGCTTGAAGTAGTTCTCCAAGTGCCAAAGTAAATTTTCCACTTCTTGTGCATCACGAACACCTTTGAACACCGGTGGTTTGGGAGCATCGATCTTGGTCTCTCTCGTTACCACAACATTGCTGGCTACCTCGGTCACGCCAGTATTGACATGCTCCTCGAGTGAATCTATCTTTGCCTTCATAGCATCGATAGTACTCAAAGCCTCCATGAGTCTGCACTCTAAGGCAGTGATGGTTTGCCTTAGTTCAATCTCAATCTGTGTACGTCCCTCCAAGTCATTTCGGATACTCTCAATCTCTTCAAGAGTGTGCCCTCAAGAACGCTAAGGGTGCCTTCCACCTTCCCCAAGCGTTGGCCAAAGATCTCCACGGCATCCATCCCCGCGTTCATCTTCATCACCCACTCTTTACCGAGCGAGACGTCCTCGGGCAGGACCTCTACTTCATCCTCGCTCGCCTCAGTGGCAGATGATTCTTGGGATGTAAGCCCTTTGTTTGACACAACCTCGGGTGGTACCTCATGGCTCTTGTTGGTGGCATTCCTCTTTTTTCCACGACCGCTCTTGCCAGCAGCATCCTGGATGACGTTGGCTTGGGTGTTGGCAGCGTTAATTTCTCCGTCGTTCGCCATTCCCTTAGTTGAAACCTTCGCTCTGATACCACGTTGTCACGTCCTTAGTTGTTAACTAAGTACACGTGCGGCACTTGACAACTCGCTTACGATCTTGCACAACTTGCTCGCGTTCTTGCTAGGCCAAGTCACCCTTACTATACTCAAGATCGCTAAGAGAATGGAAGAAAGAACACAAGAGAATTTTTAAAGGAAGCTTTGTATTAGAGAGAACTTGAATTGTTTTCTTGGTTGATGAATTACAAATGAATGCCCCCTATTTATACTAATCATCTAGGGGCTAGTATGTAAATAATAATTGTTCTACAAGTCCTTTCATATTTACAAATAGGTCCATTCTCTAGAATTCTCTACAAGCCTAGAAGATTCCAAGGACTTTCCTAATAAATTCATAAAGATCTAGGTTATTCCTAAGAAAATATCCATACATATCTAGGTTATTCCTAAGAAAATATCCATACATATCTAGAATCTTCTCACAAATACTAGCCTTCTTCTTATGTAAGCTTCCACATGGCATTAATATATGCCAAATGGAGCCTATGTGGCATGATGATGTGGTGTATCATCACACGTAGGTTTTTATTACAATCGTGATTGTTAGGTATATGCATATTAATGAATGTAGTATTTGTAATTAGGTGCATGTCATGAATATGATACCACATCCTTGTGTACGTGTAAAATTTATTAAATCATGTATCTAATTATAGTTTAAATTATATTCCAATTTCCAAAAGGCATAATCTTTTATCATAATTAGAAAAACGGGGACAATCGTTTCATACAGATTTATCTAAATGGGCATTCGGACATAAGTACCGTACAATTTCGAGAAAAATAAAATGAAAATGGTATTTAAAAATTAAAGTTATGTTTGGACATGAGTATAACTTTGGATTGTTTCATAAATTCATAGTGATCTGAAGTGAAAATATTGAAAAATAAATTTTTGGAATTTTTCAAAATTATCAAAAAATTCTGAAAATTTATTTTCAACTGAAAAATCGAAACTTCATAGCCAAACACTGATTTTGAAAAAAAATATTTTTTTTTTGGCCAAATGGGCTCTGAATGGTGCTCGCTCACTTTTTTTCCTTTCTTTAGCAAAGAATCCAAATAATTTGTCCTCAAATTAGTGTTGTTATTCAATTTATCATTTACTAATCCAATAATTGGAAACTTTCTTTTATCTTTACCCTTTTCTTATAGTATACTAGTGTCATTATCAATAATAAAAACCAAAAAGATAGTAACGTTATGTCACAATTCGAATATCTTCTTATATCTTCATTTTATATCTAGAAATGCTATCAAGATTCATAAATCTCCAAGTGGATATTAGGAACTGGGACCCTATTCGATCTAACCCTAATGGCTAAAGCCAACTTTAAATTAAGCTATACCATTAAAAAAAGGTTTAGAACTCTTTTGTACTCTCTTAGGTCAATCTATTAATACAAAAAAAAATTTAAGTCATCTTCTCCAGAAATTACCAATTGCCTCTTACAAAGGATATTACCAATATTCTTGCTATGAATAAGACTAACTCCTTTGCGATATACCTGGATTTTCCCATCCTAAATGATCAGCCTACCCCTAAGGACAACCAATTTATAATTGATAAAATGAGAGCAAAACTTGCCACTTGAAAAGCTAAGTTCCTAAATATAGTTGGACGAACTACTCCCTCTCACTCCTGTTTAAACATCATCCTAAATCACTATATGCAATATACTATTTTACCTATAAGTATTCTCAAAAAAATTGATAAGGTTCAAAGAGATTTTATATGGGGTAGTACTAGTAAGAAACGAAAACTTCACTATACGAAAACTTTCAAAGCTGATTTTCGAGAACCCTTCATCCCTATTTTTTCACCTATTTTCAAGAGCTCCAAAATCTAATTTTTGATATCAAAATTCAACAATAATCCGGTAAAATCCGCACTAACCAAGCTCAAATTTCAATTACAACTTCACAACAACATCATGATCAATTTGACCAACAATGAAGAGTTTTGACAAACTCATTTTTTTTTGTTCTTTAAGCCTTTTCAAGGTTCAACGGTGGTGGATTCATTTTTTTTTTATATTTTGAATCTAATCAACAACTATGGATTTAGAATGAATTTAATATTTGAATCTAATAATTTTTTAAGTTCATACAAAAATAATTATCCTTTTCATTTTAATTTCTGAATACAAAATAATATTTTCATTACCTTTCAAATTAAAAAGAAAAAAAAGGAAGAAAATAAAATAGATTTTTTTTTTGAAAAAAAAATTACTTGTGTGTGTATTTCACCGCTTGCTAAATATTTAGTTCTTTATGTCATGTTAGCCCTTAAGGTGACATTTGTTCCGCTTTAAAACTTATTTATATAAATAACAACGGTTAAATAATTAAAACTTTATATAAAAAGATACAAGCACACGTATTACATTTAGTCTTTTTGTAAAAAAAAAAAACTAATTTTAAGTTACTTTTTTAGTTTTTCGCACAGTTGACGTGCGGTCAAATCTCATTATTCTCTATCATTTTTTCTTCCCTAGTCCCTAAGTAATTTAATACATGCTAGACTCAAATGCAATAATGTTGATATAAATTACAAATCCTTTTTATTTTGTTTTAGGGATTATGATAATTCATTATGTCGCTTTCCAAATAATTTTAAAAAATATAAACGTTAGTGACCGTTGAGTTAACAGGTAATTACCTACTAATCTTGTTTTAGTTAAGGATTAGATACAATTCTTATTTAATCTCACATTATGTGTGTTTCAAAATTCATACAAAATGACCTAACTGCCGGAGGTATTGCCGGCGTGTATTCATTTGTTTCCGACCTGTTCTAATTTCTAACATAGGAACCGCTCAATTTGTTGTAAGAAATTTAAAATATTTGTCTTTTTCCTAATTTAAAATGTTTTAGTCCTCAAATACCAATGAATTTTAAGTTTGGTCCTTGTAATTCAAATTTCTTGTGAAGCACTAAGATCGCTTTCGATCCCTCTTACTATGAATCTTTACAAGTTTAACGAATTATAAGTGCTAAAATACTTAATTACTTAGGTACCATGCATCGACATAGCTAGAGTGTCGAAATCGGTTTCGACCGAACCAAGTAGCTTTGGTTTGAACGCTGCATGTGTCTTAAATTTTTTATTAAATATGTATAAATTATTTATTTAAAAATCAATAACTTAAAGCGATTTAAGATACTGAACTCATAAGCTTGAAATCCTTGCTCCGCCTCTAATGATATGTTACATTCATGTTGTCGCTCCATACTCGAGTTATAATATAGTTTAAAAACATCTAAACATCACATGTAAAAAGAGATGAAAATTACACATTTTAATTAATCAAAGACTAAATGTACTTAGTTAAGAATTACAAATACCAAAATCAAAATCGAAAATCGAAGGACCAAAAGTGCTACTATCCCTTTTACAAATACCAAAATCATAATCAATAATGGGGGACCAAAAGTGCTATTATCACAAAGTATTAGAACATAGTAAAGAAAAAAGAAAAAAGATGAACCAACTCAAACCAGAAGCTAAACTAGAGCTTCTATAAAAAGAGAACCCTCCCTTTATTTCTCTCTCCATCTTCTTCCTTTGTTCCTCTCGTCTCTCTATTTTCTATGTCACCATTTTTTTCTATATTTCTTTAGCCATTAATGCATACCTCTGCTATTATTTCTCTTTCATTATAGAAACAAATATAATAGAAAAAGAAGAACATTAGCTTTGGTTTTTGAGCCAATTTATTTCCTTGAAACAAACAGAGAAGAACCATAAAACCTCCATTTCTTCCTTCTTTCTCATTGTTTTTGTTGCAAAATTATTGTCTTTTTTTTTTTTCTCTCCAATTTCAGTTTCTTCAAAAAAAAAAAAAATTGTTGTTGGAGCAAAATATAGTGGTGAGTTTGAGCTTATTGTCTGTCTTCTGGCATTCCAGCTCTTACCTCCATTGTTTTGCTTTAAACCAAAAAGCAAAAAATTCTCATTAAAAAAGAATATTTTCCTCACTTTTTCTGCAAATTTAAAATATCCACATTTTCCTTTTCTCTGAGTTTCCTCTGTTTTTTCAAAAATCCCTTATTTTTTTCCTCTGTTTTTTCAAGAATCCCCTGTTTTTTCCACTATTTTTGTGGGCAAAAAATGGAGAGGATTTCAACAACAACATTGCTTCCTGATACATTTTACGGAACAAGAGATGATATAACAGAGCAATTTGCAATAATGTGGGAACAAATCAAAGCTCCATTGATTGTTCCTCTGCTCAGAATTGCAGTGTTATTGTGTCTTGCTATGTCTGTTATGTTGTTCATTGAAAGAGTTTACATGTTTATTGTCATTACTTTTGTGAAATTCTTTGGTAAAAAACCAGAGAAACGTTACAAATGGGAACCACTAAAAGATGATGTTGAGCTTGGAAATTCATCTTATCCTATGGTTCTTGTTCAAATACCTATGTATAATGAAAAAGAGGTTACTTTTTATCTCTTTTATCTTTTGAGTTTAACTAATATCTATCCACTAATTTTTACACTACCACATCATCTTTACGTATTAAATCAACTACTCCACTCAATTCTCCGTCTGTCCTAATTTATGCTATGGTGTGCGAATTTTGAGAGCCAAAGGAGTTATTCCTTGATCCTAGTATTTTTTAAATTTATAAATTTTAGTTTAGAATTAAGATTTTATGTTCAAATACATGATCAAAATTTAAAATTTAGAATCTCGAAAAGTAAAAAATGTCACATAAAAAAATTAATTTATACTATTGATGTATATACGTTTAAAATATATTTGTCTTTTTTCCAACATTATAATCTTATTTTAGGTAAAAATCTTGATTTTTTTCCTCAGGTTTATCAACTATCAATTGGAGCTGCATGCGGACTTTCGTGGCCTTCTGATCGTATTATAGTACAAGTTCTTGATGATTCAACAGACCCCTTTACTAAGGTATTTTTTTTAAATAAAAAAAAATTGTAAAAATTGTAACATTTTTTATAATTAAAGAAAACCCCCCTTTTTTTTAATACTTGAAATGTGTGCAGAATTTGGTGGAAATGGAATGTCAAAGATGGGGAAGTAAAGGAATAAATATAAAATATGAAGTGAGAGATAATAGGAGTGGATACAAAGCAGGAGCTTTGAAAGAAGGGTTGAAACATTCGTATGTTAAACAATGTGATTTTGTTGCTATATTTGATGCTGATTTTCAACCTGAACCTGATTTCCTTTGGCGTACAATTCCATTTTTAGTTCACAATCCTGAACTTTCCCTTGTTCAAGCTCGTTGGAAATATGGTAATTTTACTTTTTACCTTTCCACTTTCCTCATATAGTAATTTTTTTAATTTTTATCCGGTCAGTTTGCGACTATTCTATTAGAATTTAGTTTAAATCTTTTGTATGAGTGATCTCCTTCTAACTATTTTTTTCGGAAAGATTTTCTCTTATTTTTAGGATAACTAATTTTGTCCACTAAATCAATTTGGAAGAATTTATCTAACACTTTCTATCTATTTGTAATTTGTCTAGGCGGCACCTTTATTTATCACTTTCTTTATATAATTATATCTCTTTAATCAAAATCAAAAACAATAAATTGCGTTGCTATAGTATTTAGTACATTATACTATTATCTATCTAACTCAAAATAACTAATCAAAAGTGTCGGTCACTTTATACCAATTTTTTGTGTGTATAGATTATGATGTCTAGACGTAGGTACAAATCTTTGGTAGGCCATTTCTTTTAGGTCACATTGAGTGTGTTAAGTTTGTTGGCTCATGAAAACTTGGCCCTAGTATGAATTGGCTATTCTATAGTAACCTTTTACCAAAAATAAAATAATAATAATAACAATGGGGCGGATTACGTGTACACAGATCTTGTACCTAATTTGTGAAGTAAGAAGTATTGTTTTTGATATACACTCGGCTCAAGAAAAATATAGTCACAACAGTAAAAAGAGCAGCTCAATATCACTATATGCGGGTTCGTGAAAGGGCCCAATTACAATGGTATATTGTACACTCACTTATCCTATATGAAAACATATTAGAATCCGTGATTGCGTGGTCACAATCACAACAATATTAAAAAGAAATAGAGTAAATGTTAATTTTTTTTTGCTAAAATAATCAACCCTGTTAAAAGTTGTTTTGTCTGGTGCAGCTGAAAAGCAGAGATGATTAAAGAGAAAAAGTTATTTGTGGTTTCGTATGAAGCACTTCATATTATATATAGGTTTTTTATTGGACATAAATGCCCTTATCCCTTTTTGACTCTGTATGGAAGCTTTTTTTGTAATAAAAAAGCTGCTGTCCTTTAAAAAATAATCCAATTAGGAATTGCTAGATTTTGGGGCCAGAGACTGCGAAAAAAATCTTTTACATTCTTGAGGGAAATGCCAGTTTTGGAGTTTTATTAATTAGGTCAAGGGTATATTTGTCTTTTTATTGTACTTTTTTTCCTTTCCCATAGTAGCCAACAACTGCATGTGCTATAGGAATGGTGGACCTCAGACCAGTTATTTTACGAACCGACACTATTCTTTTGACTTTGAGAATTTTCGTTATTTAATTAAAAAATATATGTTTTTAGTTATTTTAAAAAATAATAGCTGACGAAATGTATATTTTTGTATAGCAATCGTACTTGTTCTAGATTTTTCTAATTGTTATAGCGAGATGCCGTTATAGAAAATATATATAGCATAGCATAAAAATTGATTCCATAAAAAACTTAACTTTAATAGTGAATAAATATGCTGTTATAGACAAATCTGATTGTACTATATATTTTATACATATTTTTGGTTAACTAATACAATTAGCTTTGACAGACTGGTCAATTTTGTATTTTGCCGTTAACTGTAGTAGTTCAAATTAAATATTTTATGTATTTTTTTTAAAAATGTCCGTTGGAAAATTATGGTAATAGAGTTAATGATTTAATTTTTGGTGGGTGATTTTGCAGTAAATGCTGATGAATGTTTAATGACAAGAATGCAAGAAATGTCTTTGGATTACCATTTCACTGTGGAGCAAGAAGTGGGCTCTGCCACCCATGCTTTTTTCGGATTTAACGGTATTAATTCTACATATTAATTACTCTTCCTTCCTTTTGAGCTAATTTTGTACCATAATTAATGTTTTGATTAAGACCCTTTTGAAATCATAGTAAGCAAGTTAAGGACTAGATCAACATGTTTCTTGAAAATACATTTGGAATTAGTAATCTTTTTGTTCTCATATACTTGTCACGTTTTGCTTTTCGAAAGTTAATTTGACTAATTTTTAAAGCTAAATTAGATTATATTATTTTAATATTTTAAAATTTAATTTTAAATATTCGAAACATATACAAAAAATACTATAATTTACAGTAGTTTTTCTCGTATCAATATGATGAAAATACATGCTAAAATGTTAGGTCAAAAAACAGCCCCATTTTCAAGAAATATGTGTATGCTACAATGTTGGGAGTTTCCTTCCTAAACCAATTTCATAAATTTAGGTCCAATGAACTGGAAAAGTTAATAACATATTTATTTAGCATTAATTGGCTTCAAATCTGTTTTGAAAATACTTTTTCTTGAGCCGATGATATATCGGAAACAAGCTCTTCACTTTACATAAGGTAGTGGTAAGGTCTACGTACACCTTACCCTCCCCAGATCCCATTTGTTGAATCATACTAAATATGTTGTTGTTGTTGAAGGCTTCAATGAAGTTAAGTAAAACAAGTAATAGTAGTAGTGGTCCAAGAAAACATTAACTTAGCTTGTTGTGTGAATTCTTTCTGTGGTCCAATAACCAATTATTGTAGACCTAAATATTGAAAGTTATATGTGGAACAAAAACACAGGGACTGCAGGTGTTTGGAGAATTGCTGCAATAGATGAGGCTGGAGGTTGGAAAGACAGGACAACAGTTGAGGATATGGACCTTGCTGTCCGTGCTAGTCTCAAGGGCTGGAAATTCTTGTACCTTAGTTCTCTCATGGTACATGCATGTTCCTTATCTGACATTTCTTATCCGTTCTATCGAAATAATAAATGTATAAACGCCATTAACATTTCTTAAACTCTTTGTCCAGTCAAACTAAGACACGTAAATTATAGCGGCGGGAGTATAATACAGTGATTTATTGTGTATTCAAACAGAAGAAATCACATGTATAACTTATGTCAAAGTGGCTAATAACTTGTAACACCCTTAATTCTACTTAGATTTTGACTGCTTTTTTGGCTTTGGTCTTATTGTTATCATTTTTTCATCCTTTCTCAAGTCGAGGTCCATCAAAAACAACCTTTCTTCCCTTTTAGTGTAGGGTAACACTGTGTACATCTTATCTTCCCTGGCCCCCACTTGTAGGAAATTACTGGGTTCATTATTGTTGTTGCCGTTACTCTTTTTCATCCTTTCTCCAGCCTAGAGTCTACCGGAAACAGCCTCCCCGCCCTTTTATGGTAGGGGTAAGGCTGCATACATCTTACCCTCCCTAGACTCCACTTGTGGGAAATCACTTGGTTCGCAGTTGTTGTTGTCGCATTACTCTTTTTCATTCTTTCTCCGGTCGAGAGTCTATTGGAAGCAGCCTCCCTTCCAGGGTCGGGGTAACGTTGCGTACATTTTACTCTTCCAAGATCTCACTTTTGTGAAATCAATGGGGGTTTGTTGTTGTTGTAACGCCCTTAATTCAATCATATAGGTAAAAAATGAATTACCAAGTACGTTCAAGGCCTATCGCTATCAACAACATCGTTGGTCATGTGGTCCAGCCAATCTCTTCAGGAAAATGTTTATGGAGATTGTAAGAAATAAGGTAAACTGTTAAATTGCCATTGCCATATTTCAATTTTCTTAGCCAACTGCATAGTATCTAAGTACACATTGAACATTTCTATTGTCTTTGTTTGGTTGCAGAAAGTTTCGTTGTGGAAGAAAGTTCACGTGATCTACAGCTTCTTCTTCGTGAGGAAGGTCGTAGCTCATATCGTTACTTTCGTATTCTACGTTGTAGTTTTACCCGCCACTGTATTAGTACCTGAAGTTGAAGTTCCGAAGTGGGGAGCTGTTTATATTCCTGCTATCATAACACTACTCAATGCAGTTGGAACTCCAAGGTCAGTTTACCTTATACTTGCATTACATCGCTCTTCGCTTATTTGATATCGTTTTGATCCTGACAGTTGAAAGTTTAGACGAAACATTAGATATTAGATCATTGAATATTCAAACATACATTAGGAACTATTTGTTCCTTGTCTATCTGAAACAGTCTTTTTACCTTCGGTATAGGTAATGTCTGCGTACACGTTACTCTCCCCAGACCCCACCCCACTTGTGGGATACTGGGATTACTCTGGGTTTGTTGTTGTAGTACATTAGCAACTACCACCCCACTTGTGGGATACTGGGATTACTCTGGGTTTGTTGTTGTAGTACATTAGCAACTACCGGATAAATATGCCTTGGTTGCCTTTGCGAGGAGCAAACATTGTCTTACTAATTTGTCATTTGAAGATGAAATGTTGAGGTTTTGCTTATACTGAATTGGCAACAGGTCACTTCATCTGCTGGTATTTTGGATCCTTTTTGAGAACGTCATGTCACTACACCGAACAAAGGCCACCTTCATCGGCTTGTTGGAGGTAGGAAGAGTAAATGAATGGATTGTTACAGAGAAATTAGGAGATGCTCTCAAGCTAAAATCAGCTGCCAAAGCTTTTAGAAAACATCGAATGAGGCTTGGCGACAGGTAATATCATCTTCAAGTACCGTCAAATCTTTTTGTGACAACCTCATTTGTTCCAATATTTTTTGGTTGCTATAGTGAAGTATTGTTATAGAGAACATATAGATTCCGAGAAAAACTTGGCTTTTATAGTGAATGACATCCTTATACAAGGATGTTGTTATAGAGATATACGACAACATGAGATTTTTTAGGACTTAAGCAACTCAATTTCTTGAACAATTTGTATGACTAAACTTTTCCTTATTATCGACAGGATTCACTTGTTAGAGCTTGCTGCTGGCGCATACCTCTTCTTCTGTGGATGTTATGACATTACCTTCGGAAATAATCACTATTTCCTTTACCTCTTCATTCAAGCATTTGCTTTCTTCATCGTGGGATTTGGTTACGTTGGCACATTCGTGCCAAACTCTTAGATGGTGTTCGTGAACTGGTTTTAGGGTATGAATCTTGAGTTTTTCGCCCTGTGCTCCACTCTGTAGCACAAAAAGAAGTGGCGCTGCGCCTCTGCAGTTTAATTCTCCTTCATTTTCTTGCTTTTGGGTGTTTTTTTTAACTTGTAAAAAGAAGAAAAGTTGGTTATTCTTTTAGGTTCAAAGCATAAAAGGAGTTCGAGCCGTGGCTCGAATCTTGTTTGTATATTCCAGAGAGTGAAGTGCTATACAGTAGAACAAAGCAGTCCTATTGTTGAATGCAGCAGCCACATATAGCAGATAGATAAAGGAAAGAAACAAGACTAGTGCTAAGAGGCACAAAGTAGTAGCTGAATCTGTTGCTTTTTTTTTTTTTCTGTTTTTTCTTTCCTTCTAAGATGTACTTGGTTTCAATACAGAGTGAAAGTTTCAGAGATATGTTTCCATTTTTCTACCATTTATTGTTTCAGTTAATGGTTGATTGAAAGGGACATCTGACCAACAATTGATATGGAAGTGAAAACTGGTGTAGAACCTTGAAACAACTGTAATGTTATTTCTATGTGATTTATAGGTCACTGATTCGAGCTGTTTAATTAATCATTGATGCTTGCATCATAGTAGACTGTCTGTATCACATCTCTTTGGTGCGATTCATCCCTTAACTTGGCATAAGCATGGGATGTTTCATACACTGAACTGCCGTATTGAAACTGGTATGAAATCAGAAAAGATCATTCATTAATTTTGCGAAGTATGGACAAGCTGTGCTAAAGTTTAATGATTTGACCAACCCCCCACTTCATCTCACCAAACAAACATCTACTTGTGGCAAAAGATTGAGTAAATTGAAATATATAAACCACAAGCTAAAAGTCAGTCTTCTCCTTTACAATGACATTCCAATCACCTCCACTAAAAGTTGCGTACACAGTATTTTCATAAGCGTTGCCGCAATTTGAAAAAATAACTAATAATTACATCATTACAATGGAAAATGGTGTCTTTTTCGAAAATGAAAAAATAGAAAATATTTTATTTTCACAGGATGTGAGATACATAGGCAACCCTCATCGGGTCCAACCTCCCCTTTGCAACAATAGCTAAAAAATATCAAATTTTAATTTTTGTTATAAATAAATCGGGTGACGGTATTCTTGTTTAAAAATAAGCCTAGTGTGCCCAAAAGGACATCGGAAGGATGTTTTTACAAGAACATCCACCCTAAGTCATTTTAAAACGGTTTACGGGCACATCCTTAAAATCTCCCTCTCGAAAGTGTTGAAAGGCGTTTCCGCAAAATCGAGTTTTGTATTAAACAAAATTTTTCAAAAATAGTGACTTTGTCAAAATAAGCCATTACATGGCCATTTGTTTTTAAAAAAATAGTCGCCGTTGATATTGAAACCTTCTTAGTCTTGCGGAGGCCTGTGGCAATGCCGAGTGATGCCCACGGGCTCCACGATGTGAAGCTTTGATGTATTCTTGATCTAGTTTTTTATCATCGAGTCTGTATTTTGTTATTTTGAGTCTGCTTTTGTAGTTTTCCTTCAAGAAAAATAATTTGAGTAACCCTTCAAAAAAAAATATATTTGCATTCAATTTTCAAGAACTACGTTTGGTCTGATTCATGCGGGGTCATGATACTAGGCAATCTACATAAGATTCGACCGTAATTCTAAGAAAAAAGAGAAAAAAAAGAAATACGACGGAAATAAATAAAGAAAAAAAAAAGAGCAAAAGAAACATAAAGGAAGGCAATAAGGCACAAAACTATGGACAAAGAAGAGAAAAGCAGAAAACGAAAAAGAAAGAAAATGAGAGAAAACAGAAAATAAAATAAAAAAGAGAAAAGAATAAGAGGAAAGAATAAGAGGAAAAACTGGGATGATGCATGCAACCGAAGCAAACATGTAGATATTCAGTTAACTGCATAGGTGCATCACACTCCAATGTGCGGTTACCTATCTGCTACTTGTTTCACACTAACCGTTGTTCTTATCTTTCCAGCTGAGTTTTTAGAAACTGTGGTTGGTTTGTGGTAAGCTGGCTTCACATCGATACTTCACTAGATCCAAAGGAAGCACCGAGATGTCATCTGAAATGGCTTTGCCCGCGATTCCCATATTTGAAGAAAGCCCACTCTCTGGGATGCCGGCCTCTGAATCCTACACAGCTGAAGAAAATCGAATATTGCGCTTGCGCTTGATGAAAATGTGGGATGCTTGGAACAACGGGAAGGAACCCCCAAGCACTATCCCTGGATTCCCGAAGTTGTTCCCTAGATCATAAGGGGTTACCACTATCCCCATCAGTCGTCCAAATATTTCTCTGGCCAACCTACCATGACTGCTAACTTTTTTGGAATACCCTCTAAAGCTCACCCCCAAGTGTTCCCGTCTGAAATTGCTCCCAACATCTTTACAGCTCCACCATCCTCTGAAACAACCCAACCATCACTGCTGAAACATACTTTTGATCCCTCGGTCTTCACATTCCAGAATCTTGTTTTTCAGACTGACCCTTTTCAGTACCCTCAATACACCTACTCCCAGCCACTATACAAGCTTACGTCGGGGCACGACAAAACCTCTAAAGCCCCAGAGCAAGATGAAATGGCAAAGAGGATGAGGAGTTTGGAACAGAGTCTCAAGAATATGTAAGGTTTATAAAAAAATGTTGCTTACAATGATCTGTGCATGTTCCCTCATGTGCACCTGCCCGTGGGATTCAAAACACCAAAGTTCGAAAAGTATGATGGATATGGTGATCCTATTGCTCACCTCAAAAGGTATTGTAATCAGCTGCGCGGGGCGGGTGGAAAAGAAGAGTTATTAATGGCTTACTTTGGAGAAAGTTTGGTGGGCATAGCGTCGGAGTGGTACGTGGATCAGGACATATCTCGATGGCACATTTGGGATGACCTTGCTAGAGATTTTGTTCGACAGTTTCAATACAACATAGACATTGCGCCAGACAGGAACTCTTTGACGAATCTCAAAAACAAACCCTCAGAAAGTTTCAGGGAATACGCTATTAAGTGGAGTGAACAAGCGTCAAGGGTGAAACCACCGATGGACGAAGGGGAAATGGTCACTATATTTCTTCAGGCCCAGGAAGCGGACTATTTTCAAAATATGATGTCCGCCTTGGGCAAGCCTTTTGCAGAAGCAATTAAAATTGGTGAAATGGTAGAGAATGGACTAAAAATTGGCAGAATTTTGAGCTAATCAGATATTAGAGCAACCTCCCAAGCCATCCAAGGTGCATCTGGACGAATGGGAAAAGGTAGGACAAAAGAGGAAACATCCATGGCGACGTCGGGTGCTAGAAGACACTGCGCTCCTTGACCCATATTTTTAAAAAGAACCCTCAGCATTATTACCCTCATCAAGAAATGTCATATGCTCCACAATCATATGCGGTCATGAATGCTCAACCCTTCGCCGATCGCAGCACATGCCAAAAGAAATCAACCTCCATTCCCAAGAAATCATCCTCCCCATCAGAACCGCCATAATCCTCGACCTCCGTAGAATAACTTATGTCCCTGGAACCACCCAAGAAAACAAACTTTACCCCAATTGGTGAATCTTACTCTAGTTTATTCCCGAAACCGGTCCAAATGGGTCTACTACAGCCGGTTCCTCAGAATAGACAAAACCCGGCATCGCCTGCCTACAGAGCTGGTGTCAGGTAAGCATACCATTGAGAGGCAGATGGGCATTATTCAAATGACTGTTGGACTTTGAAACTAGCGGTAGAGAATTTAATAGAGCAAGGGAAAATTGTATTGAGGAATGAGGATGTCCCAAATATGACTAATAACATGCTGCCCACTTACAACAACGGGTCAATAATCGGAATGATTTGTGAAGACAAAGAATTTGATCCAGCGCTTAAGGCCATAATTGTTATTGCTGGTGCGGAAAGGGAGCCCAAGACAGCCCCAAAACAAGAGAAAGGGGAAAAGAATAGTAAAATGACCAAGACAGAACCGGAAAAGGAAATTGATGCACCCAAGCAAGCCTATGTGGTATGAGAGACAACTAAACGACCTCGACTGAATGAGCCAATGGTTGTTGGACGTATACCACAAAAGCTTAAGGACCGTAAAGACGAAGATGATGAGGATTTCACGACTAAAAGGAGTGAGGGTGTACATGGGGCAGTGATCTGCAAAACCCACATAGTCCAGCCATGAGAGGGCACTAGCACCGCTGAGGTGTTATACATGGGACCAAGCGCCAAGTTTCAAAACTATAGGCTATGCCATTTTCGATCAGGCTGGAGTCCCAATAGACTGGTCCAACCGTATTTTTCTACATCACGAGTTATCTTAGGGTGTAGCTCGGATGTTTTCTTTAATTTCATGTTTTTAAATTCATGAATGTTAACCCTATTATCTTCAAAATTCCAAGAAATGAAATCAATACTTCATCGTTCATTTTTCATTTTTTGATTTAGCTATTTTTTCTCCTTCATTTCTTCTCTTTAGTTCTAAATAATGCGGCTTTAAATAACATGACATGCTTGCGGATTTCATGCCTAGATCCCAAAACGCTTTCAAATTTTGAAATAATGAATCAAGAGTCGAAATGCAAAGAAGGTAACCTCGAGATAATAAACCAAAGAATTGGAACAATTGAAGAAAAATTAGTTCGTGTACATTACAACAAAAGAGTGTGCTGTACTCAGGGAACACTCGGGCATTTGTACCAACAAAGAATGGCCCATGATTACAACAAGAAAGTGCGGCCCAGAAATCTTGAAATAGGACAACTGGTGTTAAGGCGCATTTTTCCTCATCACCAGGAAGCAAAAGGAAAACTCTATCCTAATTGGAAGAGTCCATACATCATCTGGAAAATATTTCTGAGAGGAGCACTGTATCTAGGAGACATTGAAGGAAATGATCCTGAAACAGCAGTCAATGCGGATGCAGTAAAAAGGTACTATGTCTAGACCTCCTAGGTGATGGCTTTTGCGTATTTGATATGACGAAAGCTTTCTTCCCGCTACCCCAAACACTATCAATACTTTGTAAACCCTTTGAGCCAGTTACTCTTCCTTGGCTACCCTCTTTGGGTATTTATGTATTTTCTTACTTGTTTTCTTTATAAGTTATTTAAATCTTTTTTTTCTTCACGAAATCCTGCATTATCTTTTTCTCAAATGAGTTTAAACTTGTGTGCAAGCCCATTTATTTGAGTCTTATTTGCTTATTTGTAAAGTCACAATTGTAATATGGCCGAGAATCATACTAGTGGATCTTAAGGGGTGCCTAAGACCTTCCCCTCGAGATAATTTCTAGACCTTACCCGAACTTTGGTTTTCCAACTCAAAAACCCTTAGTATCATAATGCACTTAATTATTAGGTGGCGATTCTTCATATTCCAAACCCAAATCCCAAACATGAATAGAGTTGTCCTCCCAAATATCGTAGATCAGATTTCACGAGAAAAAGGGGGCGTCGACAGTTACCTCGATCTAACAAGCCGGTGAAAGGGGGAGCGGCATTGTTGGGTCACTCGCTCCACCTAGTGCTCAACTAGCTATTTTTTATTTGGCAGTCGCATTTGGCTTTGCTATTTAACTACGTCTAGACTTCTTGCGAGTTGGGATTACCTCACATGTTGGGACACCGAGGCCAAGTCCAGTATTCTCGATATGCGTACGTAATAAGGAAAATATGTCATGCTTTGTTTATAGGCTATTTAGCATAAGTGATACGAGAATAATGCGGGGTATGCCTGATCTTCCTAAGGGTCGTGCAGTAGGTTATCATACCTTCCCCAGGGGTAGAAGTACAAGTCATTATACATAGTGAATACATCGTGTGGGATCTCGGCCATGCCAAATACATTGTGACCGAGTTCTACTTAAAACCCCTCATATAGACATCGGTCATAATTTTTATTGTGTAGGGATCTGACCAAGATTGATATGGTTATTTCAAGAACTTATCTACCATTCTTTTCAAGTAGGTGTTGTCCCCGAAAGTGGTGAGATTGTAACAACCTGGAAGTAACTTGACTGGTTCTAGATCTGAAGGAAACTAAAGAATTTGGCTAAGAAATCCCGACAAACAGTGCTAAATTATTTAACCAAAATATGTTAAACACTTTGATTAAATCAATTAATGATGAAAAGAGGGTAAACTTAGACAAATATAATCCACTCTAGATCTATACACCATGAATGTTGAAATCCAAGAGATTGAATTTATATAATAAATCTCAAATTGAATGGAAGACATTAAATGTAAATGATAATCTTACAACTTCCGCATATCATTTCGTATTTGTAGAAATAAAGAGGATAAAGGATGATTCTTGTTGATGACATTGAGATTTCTTCTTCTTCTTCTTGGCCCTGGAGATATTTTCTCTGTATTCTCTATCTCTCCTTCTTTTGCTTGGCCTTCCTTATATATATTGTCCATTTCCTCTTTTACCTTAATGGTTCTTAACCAACATACCCTCTCTTGGCATTACTCCTTCCTTACATGCCCATATGTTACATCCTGCCGTGTAAGACTTTTGATGGCCTAATCTCGGCAGCAACGGAGATACTCATCACCATTACACCTCGTGAGTACGACCATGGCTTGGCCGAACTCTTACCGTTTTTTTTAATAATAAATATTTGATGGTCAGATTTTGACCTATACACTAAGCACTCGCTATATGAAGGTTCGGGAAAGGGTCATACCATAAGGTTATATTGCAGCATTTCCCTGTATTTCTGCAAGAGGATATTTCCACAAAAGCGAATACTACAATTATGAAATAAATTTAAAGAAAAATTTAATCAATAAAATTCTAATATCATCTATCAGGATTCATTTTTGCTCATTTTGGACCTTTTGTTGTACCTTGTCAATGCATAATGAGTACATTGTCAACAGGCTATTGGGGTTTTAACACTTTTAGCATGCCAAAAATAATTATAGGTTAATTTTTTATAGCCCCTCGGCTCAAGGAAAGATTAAAAAAATAGTAGCAATAACAACAAGATAATAAGAAAACAAAGCAAAAGGAACAACATGTAATAATAGAAAATAACACTGACACTACTACTAACTACTGGTATGGCAAGAAACATTTTCGGCTATCTACTAGTCTTCTACCTTAATTCTCGACCTCTACATTTTTCTATCAAAAGCCATGTCCTTGGTAAGTTGAAGCAACGCTATATCCTGTCTAATCACCTCTCCCCAATACTTCTTTGGCCTACATTTACCTTAACTCTGACTCACCAAGGCTAACCTCTCACACCTCCTCGACATATGTATTTTTTCTATTCATATGTCTAAACCATCTAAGCATCACTTTCGCATTTTGTCCTCCATCGGGCCACTCCCACCCTAACCATAATATCTTCATTCATAATTTTATCAATTTTGGTTTGCCCGCATATCTAGGCACGCAGAAGAGTAGAACCTACAGATTCGGCCGAAGCTAGTAACATTGATTCAAACAATATATTTAATTCATTGAATATGTATAAATTATTAAGTTAGAACCTAGTAACTTAAATGATTTAGGTTCTCGAACCATAAGTTTCAAATCTTAGCTCTGCCTCGACGCACATCCATCTCAATATCCTTATTTCTACTATTTCATATTCGGGTTATAGGAGTTCTAAATTGGCCAACACCCTGCCCCCATACAACATAGTTGATTTAATAACCACTTTATAAAACTTTCCTGTAAGTTTAGGTGGCATATTCTTATCACATAAAATATCGGATGTGGGTCCACACCTATTTATTTTCTAATGGCAGAATAGCCTAAATGATACTTACACTTGTGCCACTTTGTCATCCCGGTCCCCAAACTTGATGAAGTTTCATCTAGACACCTCTACTAGTTCAAAAGTAATATTTTAAACCCCTCTGACCATTGACCAAGTCTATGTGGCAACTTAATCACTGAACTGGACAAAAGCATGTATTTCACGCAAATAAGGAGCGTGAACCTAAAAAAATTATGATTAAAATAAAGAAAAAAGAAAAAGAAAAATTCAAAAATCAAATTAGAAAAGAAACACAAGGCAAAATAGTGAGTTTTCTCTTTCTTTTACATTCGGTTGTTCACCAAGACAGCCCCCCCCCTCACACCTTTTATCTATCTCCATCCCTTCTTCACTTTGCTCATCTTCCCCCATTTTAACCTAAAACTCATAGCAACGATATCCTTTCCACCATATCTTCATCCAAATAATGACATCATTCGTCGCTATAGATCCAAAATAACTACAAGATTTGTATTAATTTTTGGGAAGTTTTATCATGGTTTTGCACTATGCCATGAGATCTATACGCAACTTTGTCAAGTTTTTTATTAAGGAAATGGAGTTTGCTAACTGGGATATTGACGCTGCTACAAACTCTATTCAAAATGGTGTCACTTTCCATAAGAGTAATCACAGGGCTTTTGCCTTTGAATCCTTTGTTTGCAGGGAGATTTTCAGTGGGTTTAATGAGCTTGCATTTTCTGTTCAGAACGACGATTCTTTAGTTTCAAGCGGGACAAATCGCCGGAGTTTCTTTTTTGAGCAGTTCAAGAAGCTGAAATCTGTTAGTGTAACCCATTTTCTCAAGCAAAATCCTTCTTCTCTGTTTTGTAAATTCTTGAAGGCTAAATACCTTCATTTGGTTCATCCCAAAATGGAGTTTTTATTCTCCGGGAACTTGAATCAGAGGAAGCTTGTGAACTCCAGTGAGCTTCCGGAAACAAAGTGATAGTTAGGAGATTTTTATGGTTTGGGTATGGAGAACAAAAATGGTGAGGAAGGAGGAAGATGGAGTAAATGGTGGAATAAAAGAAAAGAAAATGAATAAATTTAAAATAATGTAAAAAATAAATTAATATTGACGTGTAACAAAAAATTTGGCGTGGTCATTGATGTGTCATCCATGTTAGAGATTTGAAGAACACGCGAGGTAAAAAGGGTTTAAAATATTAATTTTGAACAATTATAAGTATTTGGATGAATCTTCTTCGAATATATGGACCGAAATGACAAACACTAATAAGTAGAGGTGCTTGTGAGGCTATTCTGCCTTTTCTAATTTGGTATTCAAACGAGACTATTTATTCTCCTCTATAAACCAGGATTCTTGTGGGATTGACCGAAAGTAAGGGATCAAGGCCAAGTGTCAACCTCCCTACTACAATCTTTGCCACCTCTTCAAAATCAACCCTTCACAGTTTCTTCCGTCCCCAAAAGTGTCCAAAAAGCCACAGAAAGGCCAAGTCTTGAGGACATTAGCCGCACATAATCTTCTACAACTCTCTCTCACACACACAGAGCTGAAACAATGGCTGCCACTGCTGCTGCTTCCTTCACCCTCTCAAAACTCCTAAAATCCTCAACCCAAAAACCCCTTTCTCTTCTTTCCCCCAAAAAATCCAATCTTTTCACCTCTTCTTCCCATTTCTCTGCTCTCCCACTCAAATTCAAACAACCCCTCCATCCGTTACACTCTCTCAAACACTCCACCATTTCAAGAATCTCAGCCACCATATCCGTTGGTGACAAACTCCCCAATTCAACACTTTCTTACTTCGAATCATCCGATGAACTCAAGACCCTTTTAATCTCTGACCTAACCAACGGCAAAAAGGTTGTCCTTTTAGCTGTCCCTGGTGCATTTACACCAACCTGTTCACAAAAACACCTTCCAGGCTTTGTCGAAAAGTCTAAGGAACTTAAGTCAAAAGGGGTTGATACAATTGCTTGTATTTCAGTCAATGATGCATTTGTGATGAAATCTTGGAAAGAGAATTTGGGTATTAATGATGAGGTAATGATGTTGAGTGATGGGAATTTGGAGTTTACTAAAGCTATAGGGTGTGAACTTGACCTTAGTGATAAGCCTGTTGGGCTTGGTATTAGGTCTAGAAGGTATTCTATGCTTGTTGAAGATGGGGTTGTTAAAATCTTGAATTTAGAGGAAGGTGGAGCTTTTAATGTTAGCAGTGCTGATGATATTCTCAAGGCTCTTTAGAAGGTTTTTATATTTCTGAGGCTAAATCTTGACTGAATAATACACTTGTTTTTAGGAGATTATGAAGCTTAGTTGTAATTCTGTTTTTGGAATGTTTCCTCTTTTATGTGTTTGGAATGTTTTACTGTGATGAGTTTTATTGAATTGTCTTTCTGATAATGCCGCACAAATTGAGGTTCAAGAATACTTCCTTGTTATTTTTATGTGTCTTTTGTGTTTAATTGAATTAAGTTGGGAGTAAAAGATCAAAACTTTGGTAGAGTACCATGTGATTTTGAGGATTTGGACAACGTGAATATTTCTGCTGTTTTTCACCGTTCCTTGAGCCCCGAGGGGCTATCGGAAACCGCCTCTCTACCTCCACAACGAAGGGGTAAGGTCTGTGTACAGATTACATTGAGTTTGTTGTTTGTAAAATGTGGCTCTGATTGGCACAAGGTATATGATTCTGCTGCTTGTAATTTCAAGTTTTGCTTTTCAATAGATGAGTAGTACAGTCCGTAATTAGTCATTGCACTTAGATTGGTTAGGGTCAAACATCTATGTTGAATTGAATTGGGATGAAAGAGATTTTCTACCATTTTAAGACAAAACAAGTGCAATATAGTTTTGAGATTTTGAGCAATGTGAGTTCTTTGAAAGAACTTTCTGTAATATATGGCACATGCCTTCAGGTATCTAAATTTTTGGATGAAAACGGTCAGTTCACCGGGAGGATCGCCCTCCCAATTTAAAGTTTTTTCTTGGAAGTTTGAACCTTTTTGACTATGATAACTGTCGTGATTATATAAACAGACTCGTGAATGTGGCTTAGAATAGGTTAGAAGCTAGTGGATTGAAGGTGTGTATGAATCTGGTAAAGCTGTTTTATTTCAGAAATTACTTTCTTTGTGTCTTAACTTGTAGTATGTATTTGTTCAGTGTATTGCAGCAGTATATCAATTTGAATTTGAGTTTCTTTGTTCTTTCCAACTTATTCTTTTGAATCCGGCATCTGTGCTTGACTATTACTGAAGATGTATTCGCTGAAAATGCGTAGAAACAATTTTCTCAACAATTTGGAACAGAGTAATTTGCATGTGACTTTTAGTATTTCAGGTTGATGGTCCATATAGCAGCAGCACTTGTATATGAAGTATATTGCCCTAGTTCAGATCAACCTAATTTAACTGTAACATAGGTTGGGAGCTTGATCCCATGGATGATTTACGTTATGTTCGCCTTAATGTTGGTGTATTCAACTGTTTCATATTATAGTGACTCCAGTGCCAGACGCCTAAACGTCGAAACTTGGGGTGATTTATTACTACTTCTTTGGAAAGGCTAGAAGGGAAGGAAAAGTGAGATATTTCCTCATTGTCAAAACTTTTGAAGGAAATTAAAAGGTTAAGAATAGGATTGTTCAATCCTTCCATTTTTATTTACCCTCGTACCTTCTTCTGAGTATACTTTTACAAAGGTAGGGATATGGTTTGTGTATACACTACCGTCCCCAGATCCCATACGTAGAATTATATTGTTGTTGTTGTTGTCCCTTCTCCCTTACAAAAAGGGAATTAGTCCTAAATTCCGCTGTTATTTCTACTTCTCCAACCCTTATACTTTTCATTGTAATTGTATGGTAGCTATCTTTTCCTTTCCTTCCCTGAGCTGAGGGTCGATTGGAAACAGCCTCTCTGCCTTATCCCTTTCGAGTAGGGGTAAGGTCTGTCTACATATTACCCTTCCCAGACCCGAATAGTTGTTGTTGTTGTTTTTGTATGGCAGCTATCTTCATCATCTGTTTATTATCTTCAACGTCACTTAGCTGAGCAAAAGGCTATTGAATTTTTTTTGTCTCAAGCCTAAGTTGTTTCAGTCACTTCCTGGGTGTTATTCTCATGAATAATGAGGACTTAGAGGGTGTTCGGCGAAGCTTATAAGTTGGTCAAACTAGTTTATAAGTACTTTTTGGTTTATCTTCGTATTTGGTCAAATTAAAAGTGCTTATTAGTTAAATGCTTATAAGCCAAAAATAAGTTAATAGCCATAAGTTGATCTTTCCAACTTATCAAATATCAACTTATAAGCACTTTTGGTTTGATCAAAATATTTACTATTTTATTCCTAAAGTTTATTAGCTACTCTAAATCAGTTAATTAAGCCGAACATGCTCTTAGTTTATATTACTGAAAGCCATTTGCTTCATCGCTTGCTTTAAATGACGAGAAATGAGAGGTTAGCGCTTCAAAGTGCAATCCAGGCTCTTTAAGCTTGAGCTTTAGTGAAGAATAGCACCAATGTAGAAAAACTAAAAAATAAAATTGTAATGCAAGAAGATGTAATTTTAAACACAAAAAATAATTATTTTGGACAAAAGAATGGAAATAGTATGATTAATATATATATATATATATATATATATATATATATATATATATATATATATATATATATATATATATATATATATATATAATGTTGCGGCGTGCACAGGTAGACCCATGGGTGAAGGTGTACATGCGTTAACACCTTGACATTCATACTAAGCCCTAATTAAGCGAGGTGATGCTAATGAGATATGATCATTTGCTTGAGGAGATAAATTAATATCAAAATTAAGGTAAAATGCATGCAAAAGTTAGTAATTATAACCGTAATTTGGTAAAAATAGTGCTAGACATGATAAAAATGTTGTGTAAGTTGTGCACGCTTTTCGCTTCAAGCACTATGAACGTGGACCTTAGACACATTTTTGCAGTTCTTTTGCTTTTAAAAACATTGCTTTGTCACACAGAGAAAGTGTATTTAGCTAAGTGGGAGATTAGTCATTTTCTCGGATAGTCTATAATTAACTCAAGTTGAATAACCATGTCTCTTTGGATGCTGACACTAGTCAGTAGTCACAACTCACAAATACATACAGATAGCAAGTGATTATTCCTACAAGTCGTATGCATATTCCTTTGGCTATTTTTGTTTCATATTATTGGACAAAGTCTTGCTTCTGACAATGGCTAATTGCTTCAGTCGTTGGTTCAAGTCTGGGATATTCTTGTGGGGTAAGCAGGGGCGGATGTAATATTTAGTATCATGTTCAATTGAACCTATAAATTAAACGAAAAGTATAAATTTATGTATAAAACTTTATTGATATTATCAAAATATAATAGATATAACTTTATAACTTTAAAAATGTAATAAATTCAATATTAAAAACCTATAAAAAAAGGCACGGGACACACTATTTGGTCGCTCCCGTTTAACCTATACTTTTTTTTTTAAACTTTTAATTTGTGCCCACTTTTTAAAATAACTTCAGTTACCTTTCTCCTCCTCCTCCTCATTCTCCTTCTTCATTTGTTTTCTTCTTCTTCTTTCTTCTATTGTTGTTGGCTGCTATGAAACTTCAGTTCATGGGATTATTGCCATAAATATGTTATCAGATTATTTAAAAATAAATTATAAATAATTACGTAAGTTAGTAGACAATAATTTATGAATATTTTCACGTACGTAAGTTAGTAGATAATAATTTTGTTCTTTTCACGTTTATTGTTTTTAAAATTTATGATTTAGATATTGTTGGTAATTTGATTTTTATCTAGTATGTTTGAAAGCTTTTTCAAAAACTTCAGATTATATAGTGCTGAAGTTTTTACAAATGAAATAAATTACTTCAGCTCTAGCGCTGAAGTTCGCCAGTTACAAAATAAAAACTTCAGCTCTAGAGCTGAAGTTCGCAGTTACAAAAATAAAAACTTGCCAGTTACAAAATAAAAACTCCAACTCTAGAGCTGAAGTTTGTCAGTTACAAAAATAAAAACTTGCCAGTTACAAAATAAAAATTTCAGCTCTAAAGCTGAAGTTTGTCAGTTACAAAAATAAAAACTTCAGCAGTTACAAACAAAAACTTCAGCAAATAGAGAATAATACTTCAACTACTATGCTTAAGTTTAGCAATTACAAATAAAAAGCTCAGCACACTTGGTTCATCACACTTACTACTTTAGGCCTGTCTACTAGAATGATGAAGTTTTGCGTGATTGCATTTGATATTTCAGTCCCATATGCCGAAGTTATGCGAAAAAGCAGATACACTTGTATTTTTTAAAAGCAGGCACAAGTTCGTGATACAAAAAGCGGGTATAGATACAAATGTCATAAGTTAGAGAGGAGGACTATAGGGGTTTGTTTCTTGATATTGACCTTTGAAGATTTTGGATGTTTCTTGGGCCTTGGTCCATTTGGTTAAAGCCCGTTTTCTTAGACCAAATCTAGACACAACTCACTATTGAGGTAGAAAGGACACCAGGTAGCCACTTTAGAGGGCTGCTATTTTGAAATTATCTAGTGCGCCCTAAATTTTAATTTTTTAGTTCAAAGTTTCAGAACAAAGATGTACTCAATTATCCTGAAATTTTAATTTTTAGTTTAAATTTTCAGGACAAAATAAGTAATGGCTAATTTCCAAATAGCATTCCTGAAAATGGCTATGCCCCACTTTGAGTCGCAGAACAACTTCAAATTTCTGTTTGGGTAAGTGCACAGATAGCCGATTTTGGAACTCCTATTTAAGTCGTAGATGAAGTTTATAATTTTTTTAAGTTTAGTCATTTCAGAAATAATTTTTGACATATATAATTGAAGTTGCAAAGGTACCCGTTCGAAGGTACAATTTTTTTTTTTGAAGTTTTAGGGTTTTATTTTGTAAGAAGTATTAGAAAAAACAATGCAATCATTGGCTTTGTGCATTACTAATATCTTGTTTGGTATACTTTTTCAACGTGTTTATAATTAATATTTGTATTAGTTATATATCATACTTGGTATTACCTATGTGCAAGTAATGCGTAGAAAATCATGACATCAGTAATACCAAGACTATTAATGCATGCATAAGTATGATTAAAGACAAAATTATCCTTCAAGTCCCTTAAAGCTAGAGAATATGGAGGGCATTTTCGTAAATAACTATTTTTCTTTAAAACTATGCAAATAATTTTTAAAACATCATATCATACCGTAGATAAGAAATAATATTTGCATAGCTAAGTCATGCATTACTAATCCTTGTATTACTCGTTTGGTAGGAGGTATTAGAAATAATAATGCAAGCATTAACTCTATACATTATTAAGGTATATTTTTTCATCCTGTGTATAAGTATACATCATACTTGGTATTAAAGTCCCTTAAAGCTAGAGTATATGGGGGCATTTTTGTAAACAACTATTTTTCTAAAAAATTATGTAATGCATTATAATTTTAAATCACACCAAACAGTAGATAAGAAATAATATCTACATAACTAATTATTGCACTACTAACACATGCATTACTAGTACATCTTATTCTACAATATTCTTATTCTTATACTAGTGTGTGCAAGCGAATTTCAGACACGTGTTGAGGTAACTTGAAATACGGCTTCCACCCTAGCGAAAATATAAGATTACTTGGGATTTTAATAGGAGCAAAAAACATAATTGGCCAATATTTAAGAAAATTTTACAGACTTTCAGCAGCAATAAATAATTAACAGATATGGTAACTAATTAATTACATTCCTAGCCAAAACCTATAATATAGGACTATGAGTTACATTTCAGTTACCAAATTATCAGAAACGATTCAATTTCTAATTAATTATATTCCATATTTCACAGATAAATTGGGATATCTATAATTCTTTTCCATTCATAAGAATTATTTACAAATAAATTTGGTATGCATATATAAAGCAATCAACAATTGAGAAAACAATCAAAATGTTAAAATTATACATATTGAATATATATATATATATATATATATATATATATATATATATGTGTGTGTGTGTGTGTGTGTGTGTGTGTGTGTGTACCACTAAGAATTGAAAAGTAAGAACAATAAGATAAAATATATTAAAAGAAAATACTGTAAAATATTCATTAATATTTGAAGTGTATCCAAGGCATTGGAAATAAGATCAATATAACACCAAAGAATTTGGAACTTAGCAGGATAATAACAGTGAATATATATTTATGGAATAATTCTGTTATATTACATATTTACTTATCACTATTTTATTATATAATTGGTATAATAATAATATAATTGTAAAAAATTTGAAATTGTTCTTTAATGCATTTATATTTCAATTATCTGAATTATGTAAGAATATGACTCTCACATGATTGATTCTTAGTATATTGCATATTTATTTAATATTTACTTATATAAAAAGTATAATAATGGATGATTTTATTGAACATTCATGGGATAATTCTGGCATTTTAATTATACAAATAATAATTGTATCATGTATATTGTATTTGTGTTTATGAATTTGCTTAGAAATATTTTTTGGTATATTTACATAACAATTCAAGTATTTAGGTATTAGCAATATTTAATTATATTAGTGGCACAGGTATACTTAAAAAAAATTCAAGCACAAAGGACAACAATTGACAATTGAGGACAGGAGAAATAAGAAACAAATCAGTAAAAGAAAGAAACTAGGTGCTTAATTAGCCAAAAAAAATGAGGATGAACGGATGTAGAGTTTGTGTTGTGGGTGGGTTGGGGGTTGAGGGGAGGTTGCAACAAATATGTTAATAAGGTTTAAAATAGATCCCTAAATTAGTGGGTCTTCATCTATTTTTAAAACATACGGTTAAATGCTATAAATGTAAAAAAAGTCTTCCATTTATGTAATAAGTAAATAATACTAATATTTTTTTAAATATTTGTTAAAAAGTGCTCAGCCATGTATTTAGACCTTTTAATAGCCATGTTGGATCTCCACTAAAAATAGGGTATATGATAAGTATTGTAATGGTAGGATAGTAGTATTTGTTTCAAAGTATAACAGAAGTTATAGAAATTTTTTGAAAGTAGAGGAATAAATCTAACTGTTTTTTCTTGAAAAAAATAAACTTAAATTTGAGCCGTTTGTCAGAATATTATTGTCCTTGTACTGCCTCCATCTATTTTAAATGTGGGTCTGCGAAATACAATTTAGAACGTCGTAATTCTTGTAGCCGCTATTGTGTTGAAATACAATTGTTAGACTTTAAGAGCTCGAACTTTAAAGATTTTAAGCATCGTGGCAGAGGATGCCGGACTTTAAATATTGGACTTTAAAGACTTTAAGCATTGGGTTTTAAAAGTTTAAGAGTGTGAATTGGAAATAGTGGAGAATAAATTGGAGGAAAATAAAAATTTGAATGAAGTGAGATTTTGTCTTGCACTTTGTCCCTCATTGGTGAGGGACAACTACATTTGTGTGCATATATATAAGATCACTTCTTAGAGCACTTAAAATGAGTTGAAGAAAATAAACCATTGAGCCGTCGTTGCCGTTCGCTCAGCTTTGGGCTTGGCTTTGGCTTTGGTTTTGGATTTGTCAAATGATCGATCGATAAGATTATATTTTGGGCAAAATTTATTTAATTATTTATTTAATAATTAATTAATAGCAGTCAGTTAATTAACATAATTAATTGAAATCTGAAATCCAAAAACGATGAACGTTAATTTTTTCCTTCCGAACAGACACTCAACAGACATCACACGTCTTCCGATAATTGCCTAAAATAATGAGGCATGGCTACATTTTCCAAAAACTGAAAAATTACATAACTTCCTTCCTTCTGAAAATCCTACATTCTATTTTGCACAATTTCTTCTAAATTCGTAAGTGTGATTTTGCTCCGTTCTTTGAGTTCGTTGGTATCATGCAGTTTGTTTTGCTATTATTGTGAACACCTAATTTTTTACCGTATTTAAATTTTTTACTCTATGTATTTTAGTTTTTGTTTTATTTTTTAATATATAAGATAAAAATATAAATTTTAAAAGGTCAATTATTACTATTAATATTATTATTTTTTAAATTAATTTTTTTAAAAAATCCGATTTTTTTTTTATTATTTCGGTTGGTTTTAAATAATTAAAAAAGTAAAGAAAGTTGGAAAAAAATAAAAGATAAAAGTAGCTGAAACTTAATAAATCAAAAGCAAAAGAAAGTTGAATTTTTAAAAGAAAGTGGTCTTTTCTTTTAAAAAATAAAAGAAAGTGGAAAATTTAAAAAATAAAAGTAATTAAAGTTGTAATTTTAAAAATATAAGTAAATAAATGTGGGGTTTCTTTTTCTAAAAAAATAAAAGCAATTTGTAAGTGGGATTTCTTTTAATTAAAAAATAATAAAATAATAAATATTTTTAAAAAGAAAATCTGAAAGTTTTTGAAAGTTTTGCTATAAATAGAAGAGAAAATTTAGGAATAGAGGGGGAGGAAAACATATAGAGAAAAAAATAGAGGAGAAGAAAAAGAAGGGGCGGAGAGAGAGGTATACACTCTATATACACTCTGGATACATTGGATATACATGGAGTTGTGTTGTTGTTGTTGTATGCTACTGCTACTTTGCTTATCTTCCTCTTCTTTGCTTCCTATACCAGGTACATGGCTATAACTTTGCAAATTTTGTAAGATGAAACATGAAGCATGAATATATATGAAGAGTTGAAGTTATAAATTTGATTTAGTTTTTTTTACTGGTTGTACTTATGTCATTCTACATACTATTGTTATGAAATTTTCGACCACTTTGTATAACTGGACAATTTTTATAGTGATGTAGTTAATAATGTTCTACTATTTTATCTTAATCATTGGGTAGTATATGTTCAAAGGCATGTAAAATAGAATCAGGTACAGTAGACCATTTTAAATACCATGACAATTTAATTTCAGCATTCAATAGTTTGAATTTAGGATTAAAACTAGAGCCTTAAGTTAATTCATTCCAACTAATTGCTTTTTCTAAAACTTTTATGTAATTTGCTTAGTTAGATACCATCATCTTATTTTCCTGCATGTGCAAAACTGTGAATATGTGTAGAAATAATTAACTAGGTCCAATTTGGAATAAGATGGCCCAAGTCATGTTGAATACCACATATGTTTGGACCTGGGCCCATGTTGACAAACGGACTGCCCATATTGTATTAATTTTTTATTTAACGAATTGTGTTCGAAACCCGACTATAATAACTCGTAAGCATGTAATTAATTAGTATCTTTTCTTTATTACTAGAGACGAAAAAAAATAGAAAAAATGTAGTCATTTTAGGACCGTCCTTTCAAAATAAATGTGATGAGCCTCGCCAAATATAACGTAAAATGCGGAGCCCTTATAAATGTATATATAAAAATACTTAGATTTCGGGATGTGCCGTTTAGCGAATTTTACGGCCTTCCCCAAAATAATAATGCGTTAGTCTCTTTAGGCATATATTAATAATTTCACCTTCTTAAACTAGGGTGCACATTTATCTGGCCCAAAATATTAGATATTCCGAGATCTAGGTTCAAGGAGCTCAACAGTTCAACATTGTCAAAGTAAAATCTTTGGTCCATTCTCATGATGAAGATAATGTTCAGTAAAAATGATAGAATTTTACACGTTCTTTAATGATTACCTTAGTTTGATGTGGTATATATCAAATAGTTTCAATCTAAAGGATTACATGTTTAGGAATCCCCTATGTAAGTGTGAAGTGGAAGCCGCTTCAATGAGAATTCTGTAAGGCCAATTCTCTACACACTTATGAAACCATGTGGTGTTCATGGCTGAAACGAATATATCAATGAGAACCAAAAGACGGTCAATGGTTGGTTGTGTGACATATGATTTTCTAGGTATAAACTAAAGTTCGACGGTTTAAATATATCAAATTTATCGATTGACCGAGTATATCTGACATATGTTCACTACGAAAAGTTCAAAGGGAAACCTACTTATCTAGACGCAATTAATCCTTACTTGTAAATCATACAGCTTTCATCTATGATCATTCTTGTTACAGCCATTCCCATTCATGTAGGGGATTGTTAGACTTTAAATATTGGGCTTTAAAAGTCTAAGAGTGTGAATTAGAAATAGTGGTAAATGAAAATTTGAATGAAGTGAGATTTTGTCTTGCACTTTGTCCCTCATTGGTGAGGGACAATAACATTTATGTCTATATATATATATAGGATCACTTCTTAGGCTCTTAAAAGGAGTTGAAGAGAATGAACCCTCGCGCCATCGTCGTCGCTCGCTCGGCTATGGCGACACTGAACGTTAATTTTCCCTTCTTAACAAACACTTTTTATGAGCAGACATCACACCTCTTCTGATAAATTCCTATAAATTCCAAGGCATGGTTGCATTTACGAAAATTAAACAATTACAGAACTTCCTTCCTTCTGAAAATCCTGCATTCTATTTCGTAGAATCTCTTCTAAATTCGTAAGTGTGATTTGCTCCGTTCTTTGAGTTCGTAGGTATCATATGTTGCGGAAGCCAAATGTATATAGTGTGAATGAGTCACAATTATTATACCAAAAATTATGGCAACCGCCAAATAATAAATAAGACAATAAGCGACAATATAAAGAACACCGGAATTTACGAGGTTAGAGCTAATTTTACCTCTCTTCGGACTATGACCGATATTTTATTCCACTCAGAAATACAAGTGAAATAATACTAAAGAGAAGATACTAAATGCCTTAAGAAGATAAGAAGGCAAATGAGAGGTGTGTTTAAATCATAAACATTAGGCCTTCTTTTATAGGGAGGAAATCCTCCCCAATTCTAGTTACCCACCGATGTGGGATGTGAAAGCTTGACAAATTCAACAAATCTCCACCTTGGCAAAAATTCCACATCTTCGATTTCTCTCAATAACAAATTTTGGTTGTGTCTTCATCTTCAATCTTCAGTGTTCGACAATGTTGATCAAATCCAAACAATGTTGAAAACTTGATCACGATGCCTACGCTTTGTAGCGATATCGACGAGGATTCTCAGTAATTAGTGAATTTTCTTTACGTAACTCCACTATCTTCTATGATTTCTCGTGCGAAATACCGAACATCGATGTGCTTCGTCTGCATGATAAACTTGGTTCTTCGCTAATTGAATATGGCACTGACTATCACTGGAAATTGTGATGCACTTTTTGTTGACGCCAGCTCCTTTAGCAATCGTCGAAACCAAGTGCCTCCGCCCGACTGCGTAACTAGCCATGTGCTGCTGCCTTCTGTGTAGACAAAACATGCGTTAGACGCAAAGTAGACTTCGACTAGCGGTGCCTTTGCAGTAAACAACGTAACTTGATGGTTGATCTTCGTTTGTCCGGATCGCACGAAAATCTGAGTCGCGATATCGACTACGAAGCGATTGCCTTCGCCAGCCAAAAACATCTGACATCGTGATTATGAATATCACGAGTAGAATCCGTCCCTGACTTGCCGATGCTCCTTTCCAGGATTATCGTATGATCTGCTATAACTCCAACGACTTGTGAAATGTCGGGTCAGTACTGACATTCGTTGCGTCATGTATGCAACCGACGTTGCGTATGGTACGCCTGACATATACTTCTTGTTAGGAGCCATCCAGATGGCGACATAGTGGTACTTAGCTTAAAATGAGGAGCAAGTGGAGTACTAGCTGGCTTAGTCTTGTCATCTATGCCAAAGCGTTGTAGTACTTTCTCTTGAGTATTGCTTTACGAGATAAACGAGTTTTGCTGAGCGTCTATCTCTTATTATCTCCATGCCAAGAATTTTCTTCGCCTCACCCAGATCCTTTATCTCGAACTCATTCTTCAGTTGAATCTTCATATCAATTTCTTCCGAATTCTTGGAAGCTATCGACATATCATCAACGTATAGGAGAAGATATATAAAGGAACCATTTTTTAAGAACTTGTCCTTGATCGATAGATCGTGATTTGCTTCTCTTGTACTATTGCCAACGTAAAACATGCCAAATCGCTTGTACCGTTGTCTAGAAGATTGTTTCGACCAGTACGACGATTTTCAAGTTTGCGAAACCATATTTTCCTTTCGACAACTTTGAATCATACAATTTGATCATGTAGATTTCCTCGTCCAAGTTTCCATGTAAAACAGGTTTTACATCCATCTGAACTGGTTCCAAATCCAATTGTGCTACTAAAGCCAACATAATTCGAATGGAGAATGTTTTACAAGCTGGAGAAAATGCTTGCGTTGTAATCAATTCCCTCGCATAAGACATATCCTTTGCATGACAAACAGCTTTATAGCGAGCTGTCTTCTTGATTAGAAATCCTTGCTACTTTGCAAATACCCGTTTGCACCAATTGCTTCTTTCCCCGGAGATTAGCTAATCTCATGTATGAGTCTCGATGAAGGATATGATTCATCGTTCGTAGCAATCCTCACATCTACAGTCTTCGAACTTTGAATTCTGCGTCTTTATAAGTGGTAGGAAACGTCATCTACTTGCGATTGCGGTTACGCTAGCAATATCTCTATAAGAGCAAACAGGTTTAGATTACTTTCATTTTTAGCTTTAACTTGGTTCTTTAATGATTCAAGTTGTTGTTGAGGATCCTGAGTTGGAATCTCTCTCTTGCTCTCTGGGAGGATAATCTTCATTTCTTTCCTCATCTTCTCGTGTAGGAAAAATAAATTTTCCTCTAACTCCACCTGGAAGCACCATCATTTTCTTTGGTATCTTCGTTTGTTACTTGTTTACCATAGAAGATTCATCGAAGGTAACATCCTTGTTGAATATTACTTTCTATTGTCATGGGACACACGTAATCGATGTCCTTTGACTCGGGAAGTAATTCGTAAAATAGCGCTTCTTTGCCGCTCGGATCGATTTTGACTCGATCGCGTGATAATATGCGGTTGAACGAAATACGTGCGAAAGAGTCGTCATCTACAATGCGAGCTTTCCATACCATTTTCAAATGGTGTCTTACCGTCGATAATGACGGATAGGTAGCGATTAATAATTAGCGTCGTATGTAATTGCCTACGGCCAAAATTCTGCCTGATCGACGTTGGACAGCCATGCACATACCTTCTCGACGAGTCACGATTCGTGCGATCTACCAGCTCCGTTCTCGTTGTGGTGTGTGTCTAGCGATAAAAGTGTTGGACGATGCCATCGTTTTCACAGACCTTATTGAAATGATCATTCTTGTATTCACCTCCATTGTCTGTGCCATTGTCTGTGCGAATACACTGCCTGTTTGATTCTCCAGCATCGTCTTCCATTTGAGAAAAATTCCAGCACTTCATCTTTGCTCTTCGTTGCATACACCCATACTCTTGGGAAAAATCATCAACAAAGGTCACGAAATAGTCCCACCCGATGAAGGTGTTTTGGAAGGACTCAAACGTCGAGTGTACATAATCCAAAATACCGTTGGTATTATGGATTCATGTACCAAATTTAACCCTTGTGTTTCCCTTTGACACAATGCTCGTAAAACTCCAAGTTGCAAGCATTTAACCACTTTCGACAATCCTTGATCGATAGAGTTTTCGAGGTTTTCCTCCAGCATGTCTGACGCACGTCGCAGCTTGGTTATACACGCCTCTTTATTGTCAGCTGGATGTCATTCAGTCATTCGTCCCGATAAGCTGTACTACGAGATAACTGAGTACATGTTATTGTTCTGATCAACGCTTCATTACTATTAGTGCCGGAGCGTATTCTCGTCATGCGATTTTCTGCTAATAATTTTGAACCGCTTTTGATTCCGGGGCTCCAACAGAGATGAGATTTTTCTTCAAGCCGGGAACATGTCTAACATAGGTGAGTTCTGTTCATTCCATCATGGTTCTGTAATCGTATTGAACCAATTCCGTATGAGGTAAGAAGTCTATTATCCGATTGTTTGAGCGACTCGTATTCATCATACTGCGAAAGTTCAAAACGATCCCTGTTGGGACACGTATGATAAGTACTGATAGAATCCATCAACCATATGTGCGATGACGTTGACCATGCTCACGTTGTAACTAATGAAAATCGAATCATCACGATCAGCAACATTTGAATTCATAATGACACTTTCCGTTGTTATGTTTGGCCTTATTATTCAGCTTGGACGATCTTCTTCCGATGCTACTTTTACTCGACAAAAGGCACATTCATCTTTGTTGAGTTTAGATCTTGACTTAGATCTTCCTTTCCTTGTCCTCGTTTGATTTTGAGGCGACCCTACATGACAGGTGCTTCTCAGCTTCGCCATACTTGTTTTCTGCTTTCCTACGTTCGCCATTGTACAGCCTAGCAGAACAAACTTCTGCGAGAGAAACTTCGTCATTTCACGTGGAGTAGAGTAGTTTCAAGGTGCTCGTGCTCGTCAGGAAGTGACGCCTACAACATCAAGGCCAAGTCACCATCAATCATAAGTTGTATCCATATTTTGCAAATGCGTGACCAACTTATTGAAACTGGTGATATGTTAATTCATCGTGGTACCAGGAACATGGGTGAAGTGAAACAGTCTCTTCTTCATGTACAATTTATTTTGGATTGTTTTCTTCAAAAATTTATCCTCTAGATGCTTTCCATAATTTACTTGCAGAAGTTTCTTTGTGTATGGATATTTATGCTCTTAGCAAGGTAGGATCGAATAGTACCGCAAGCACAACGCGGTTGATTATTCTCCAATCTTCTTCTCTCAATACCATCGGTCTCTTTTCGATAGCGGATCTGGCCATGATTGAAAAAGGACATCAGAACACTCGCCTTGCCACGTCCCAAAATGTCCGGACCCGTCAAAATTTCTACAGCAAATTTCGCATTTGACACGATTCTTGTCGTAAGCGAAGATGCCAATGATGACGTATTGCTTGACACTTGATGTAGATTATTTCTTGTTTATTGTCTCCTATCTTTGACACTAAATATTATTTAATATAATGCGACAGAAATCAAGATTATTTCCTTTACGATGTGGAAGATCGAGACTAAGCATGTAACCACGAGGCATACGAGACGAACCTCGACTCGGTTACGAGATAAATCTTTTCGATGTGGAAGATCGAGACTACGCTCGCAACCACGAGCATACGAGATAATACCTTGGCTCGGATACCAATTGTTGCGGAAGCCAAATGTATATAGTGTGAATGAGCGAGCATACCGAGATAATACCTTGGCTCTGGTACCAATTGTTGCGGAAGCCAAATGTATATAGTGTGAATGAGTCACAACTACTATACCAAAAATTATAGCAGCCACCAAATAATAAATAAGACAATAAAGCAACAATATAAAGAACACCAGAATTTACGAGGTTCGGCTAATTTTGCCTACTCCTCGGACACAACCAATATTTTATTCCACTCCAAAATACAAGTGAAATAATACTAAAGAGAGAAGATACAAATGCCTTAAGAAGATAAGAAGGCAAATGAGAGGTGTGTTTAAATCCTAAACATTAGGCCTTCTTTTATAGGAAAAAATCCTACCCACTACATACTCCCCACCGATGTGGGATGAAAGCTTTTGACAAATTCAACATCATGCAGTTTGTATTGCCACTGCTGCAAGAAGGTTTATTTCGTTTCATCTTGGGAGGATTTAATCCATTACCTTGGCAACGTGTGAGGAGGTTAAAATTTCTTAAGTACGCACAAGCAAATTTTGGACTCGAAATATTTTTTATACTTTACTGTCTTTTCAGTTTTTCTTCTAACAGTCTTTCTAATTTTATGTTTTAACACAATAACAACTATAGAGTATTCTCATTTTAAGTTTTAACTACGTTGTTATTGTTGTTGTTGTTGTTGTTGTTGTTGTATTATTATTATTATGGTGTCCATATGAAACAAATTGCCTTCCTCTGTGCTAATTTTACTTCCAGAGCTACCATTTCAATTTCTATTTGGTTCAGCTTTTACCTTATATGAAACTTGACAAATCAAAATCTATCTATATATAAAAAGAGAAGCAAAAGAAAGTAATGATAGAAAGTGGCATAATTATAATTTAACAAGTATCATTTTTTAAGACATGTCTCCAATATAATTGGAGTTAATTTGAATTTTGAAATTGAAACTAAAAAATAGGCACAAAAAAAAAGTTCCACCAATGAATTTACAAAAAAAAAAAAAAAAGGATACTACCTCCCATTGTGCAGTTATTTTGTTTATTCATTAGAGTTGGAAATTAAGCTTCGTCTTTTTTTTTTTTAGTTAGAATAATCAAACAATTACTATTGAGTTTTAAAAATTCACATTTAATTGCAGTTACAACTCCTAATAGTAAGGAGATAAATATGGTAACAATTACTATCACTTTAATTACCGTTTCAACACAATGCCTTCATGTTTTCCCTTGCCACTTTAACCAAATACATACTTTTCAATTCCAAAATTTCAATTGCAGTGGCACTCAAGCTAGAAAACGAATTAACAATGGAGAAGATGTTTAACGGAAAAGATGATCTAAAGGTAGAAAGTTTTTCTTTTCTCACTTTTAATCTAAAGGTAGAAAGTTCTACTATTGCAACTTGGTTAATGATTGGTTGCTTAATTCAAAATTTTAATGTGCTAGTTTAGTATAAAGAGTGGTTTGGATAGGAGGTCATGGTTTCAAAAGAACTTAGAGCAAAAAGACAAGTAAATTTTTTGATTTGTACGATTAAGAATCTTCACTAATTCAATACTTCTCTAATCCTTTTTCCCCTTACTTCTTCTATATTTGTTTGGTCATGATTATAAGAAGGAGATTAAGTATCCAAATATGAAATTTTAAATAATTTTTTGCCGTTGCAGTATTCATCGTTTTTATATCTTTTTTTGTTGGTAACTGTCCCTTCTCTTTTCACTTTCTTCTTTTCTGCTTTCCTCTATTTCTTCATCTTCTTTGTTTCTTTATGTAGAGCAACTTACTACACAAAACTATTTCAATTTTATACTCGTGAAACTTTTTGAAACGTACATTAATTTTTGTAGTATTATAGTTATGTCTATAAAAGGTAAAGGTTCAACTTAATAAATGCCAGATGATTATTGAACAATTATAATAGATATTTTCAATTTTTTTAAGTTATCCAAATATGAATTTTTAGATACACACGAAGGACTTTTTCAAAGTAGATGTTATATTGAATGAAACAAATGATATTGATCAACTTGGCTTAACAGATTGAAATGTTTAACTCTACTTTCTTTATCTTTTTTATGTTATAGTAAAAATATTATTTAAGTTAATTGCTGTCTATATATTATGAGAATCCAATTTAATATTATAATATTAAATTACACTATTATACTGGTTAGGGATAGAAATAATGCATAGTGCATTTGAGTACTTTTTTGCCCGTAATATAACTTAGCTAATAATTTATATTTGTTTGTTATTTCTTTGCTTGATTAACTTATTCTTTCTTAATTTTTATTGAATTACCACATTCATGTATGAAATATTTTCTACCGACTCGAGGAGTCATTTATTCTGACACCATTTTTAATCACGATTAAATGTTAAAACACAATATAAAAAAGTACAATAATATTTCATATTTTTAATCATGAAAGTGTTTTGCTTCATTTTTAAATAACTACTTCTAACATATTGGATTAGACTGAAGTCTTCTTCTAATTTATATTTAATTGTATTTTTCTATTATGCACAACAAAACTTATCAATTCTAATTTATCTGAGGACATATTTTTATCTTTAAATTCATATCCTTATATGTAATATGTATCCTCTACAACTAAATAATTGTTTCATGGCTTCACCAATCACTATAAGGCATTTTGATGCTAATTGCACAATTGTGACGATACTGTCATTTTATATTATGTTTGGGTTTGAGTCATGAAGATAGACTTTGATTGCCAATTAAGGTAGTTGGCCCATTAAGTACTATTATAAGGCTTTATACTAGATATTTTATAAACCATCAAACCTGACTCACTACTAATTATTTAGATTACTGCTTTGATAGTGGTTTGGAACAAGTACTTCAAAATAAGGAAACGAATACTTTCAAGATCTTTAGAAACACGAAAAAAATTGTCTGAAAGGGTAACTAAGATGGAGAATCCATAGAATATGATTTCAATAAGAAGAAGATGGAAGCAAGAAAGATTTGGTGTAGTGTAATGACCCGACCTGTCATTACGGGAGTTACCACCCCGTTTTTTTTTTCCGTTCTATGCTTCTATATGTTTCATTATATGTGTTTGGAGAATTTGAAGTAATTCGGATAGAGTTCGGTCAGAAATGAGGCAATTAGTCTCTTTATGGGAAGGTTTAAGTTGGAAAAGTCAACCGGGTATTGACTATTGAGTTAGAGGTCAAATTTATAATTTTCGCAATTGATTGACTTTATAAGAGATTTTGGTTAATTCTTAATGGTTTAAAAAAATGGTCCTTTGTCAGCAATGTTGAGAAACCTACGTTGAAGACATATGGATAGGGGATGTCTTTGTTTATATAAGAAAAGAACACAAATATAGAAGGGGTTTTTGGAAGATTAACGGCGGCGCACTTCCAAGCAAAACTGAAGGGATTATCATCTCCAAAATATAACCATTTTGCAGAATATCTGTCACTCAATAACAAAATGTAAAAGTAGATTAGTAAATCAGTTGAGAAACACAACCAAGATAAGGAGAATCATAAGAAATTTATATGTGCCGAAAGTCTCTTTGCAGTGAAAGCCAAGTAGTGGCGGAGAGATGACCGATATGGTTAGATTAAAGTGGCACTGGAATATAATCCCCGCCTTTGTTATCAACAAATCGTTACTGGTGCATCCTTATTCCCATTTATCCATTAAGTCGGCAATATAGTGCCACGTATCGGGTTGAAGAAGCAAATAACAGGGGCAACCTTCTAGACCGAGTAAAGTTGCTTTTCATGAGAAAATTATGTTATGGTATTCTGAAGGAGCGTATCACATCACATGGATAAGTGAGAGGCATCAGTCGTTCGAATTGAAATTCAACAACAGCCTAGAGATTACGACTATTGGAGACCGTTTGATTGGTGTTTTGAACGATGCAAGATTAAGAGATATTTTTGAGCGATTTGAAGAGGGTTTTCAACGGGTATTAATTGGAGGTAAGTCTCTTGACTAGGAAACATTGTTTTATACAAGAATCAACACTCAAATTCACGAAGTTGGGTAGAAATTATGAAGAACTAGGGCTTTGTTCTTGAAAACAAAATTTTTGGATTTGAAAGGCCATTCGAACTCCGTTTTCGATAAATTTTATATGTACGGACTCGTGGCGAGACGAGGAATCCGTTGGTATAAGTTTCTGAATTTTTCGGACAGCAGGCCCGGGATCGGGTTTTTACCAACTTAGTATATTCATGCGATTTTCATGTAAATTGAAATGGGTTATGTTTCTTTGACCCGTAAATGACATAATTATTGTGGTTTGAATAGATTCTACACGCGAGGCAGCGAATTCTAAAGGAAAAGGCATTGCGGACAAGTCTACGACCGGCTAGAGGTGAGTAGTTTGTGTATATGGTAGCCTGAGGGTTCGAAACCCCGGCTTAGCACATTGTGACGCTAGTAGGGCGTGGCTCGCACCCCCTGGCAGGTGCGAGATTGATTGTGATTGAGGATTGAGACTTGGTCCATCCCGGATATAGATAACATGCTATTAGTGATGGAAATACATTGTGTTTGATATATTTGTGGGTTGTAAGCCTTGTTTGGGGCCTTGTGCCGACCTGTAGTATCCCTATGGGATAGTATATATGTGATAGCTATACTTGCTTAATCACTGATCCCAGTCCTGGAATTTGAAATCACCATATTGAAATGCTAAGTCACCGGTTTTGAAAAATAAAATAAAAGATAAAATATTTTCATAAATTATGAACTAGAATCTGGAAATAAGAAATTTGAGCTGTTTTGTGACTTATCTGATTATTGTGGACTGAGGATGGATCGGGCTGCACGCCGCAGCGATTATTATGATATGAGGATCGGGCTGCACGCCGCAGCGGTATTTGCGCTTGGGCTGTAGGAGCCCCTCCGGAGTCTGTACACACCCCAGTGAGTGCCGTCAATGTTAATGGATCGGGCTACACGCCGTAGCGGTTATGTGCATTGCATTGCATCTTTGTCTGTTGAATTATTCTGTGGTAGCTGTATTGTACTGTTGGTGCTAGTTCGTAGGAGGATCGGACTGTAGTTTAGCTTCATATTGTGGTATTCTGTGGATTTCCTACTTTCAGCTGCTTTTATATATCTATTACTCACTGAGTACTTAGTACTCACCCCCACTCCCTGCACCTTTTATGTGCAGACTCAGATACTCAGGAGCAATAGACGAGCATTTCCAGCTTTTGCAGAGTCATTCCGAGTTGCTGAGGTAGTTGCCGACGTTCGCAGAACCTAGCTTCTCTTCCTCTTTTCAGTTGCTATTTTATGTTCAGACTTGAGTATTTCCATATAGTATTCTCTACTGTTGTTGGGTTTTCTTAGAGGCTCTAGACTTGTGACTCCGGATCTTTGGGAGTGTCAGTTGCTTTCGTACTTCTCAGTACTTTGTTCATTTTTATTATTATTGGAGTTCTTTGACTCATATATTCTTCTTGGGATGTCCATTTGGGACTGATATTCCTTGTGATATGTAATTGTTGGTTTGGCTGGCCTAGCTTAATTGTTGGGCGCCATCACGACCGGATTTGGGTCGTGACACGTAGACAACTTGAGGTTGGGACTATTAAAACTTTTATTGTAGTTTGATTAGCATACTTCCAAAATTTTCTTATTTGATTGATCGTTCTCTATTTTTTTATGCTTTGCAGAGCGATACCCATCTAAACCAGAAAGAAAAGTGCATTTCATACACTGAATTTGTATACCAATAGCTCATTCTGTTTTCAATGGCGGAGATTTAAAGGTCAATTTTATCAATGCTTGAGGTTTGTAACCGAGTCAAAGAAATATTATGTTTTGTGCTTTAACATGAACTTTATTATTTTTTACCAACATATTGTGTATTAAAAATAACCTTATTCAAATGAAACTAATTGATTTGTTTCAGAATTAAAATATGGCCAATCATTCAAGATTGTATTTTCTTATGAATTTTGCATGCTCCTTTGTATCTACCATATTTTTCAAGTAATGTTTTTTTTATGAAAAACTATATATAATATTTACCGCGCGTTGTGCGGGTATATATACTAGTTAAGAAAAAGAAGAAAAAAAAAACAGCAAAGAAATAGCATTTTTATATACTTCAAAGTGTCATGCCTTCTACATTATTCGCTCTTTTATTGCTGTTATAGTAATTTTTTATTTATCTTCGTGAAGCACATTATGATAATTAGGGTACTATAAACCATAAAGTCCCTCTCGGTTGTTCTTTCACCCATGAAAGGAGTAAATATTCATATCATTATTTTCTAAAAAAAGGCAAATTAATACATATGATCATATAAATTCAAAGAAAACTAAACAATAAAAAATAGGTACAATACATAAACAGACCCTTAAATTTGGCCTCCATTGCTGTATGTCTCCAACTTTGAATATGCACAAGTAGGTACCTTAACTTGTCTTAACTTTATCAGCTCTAACTTACAAATAATCATATAGATACATCAATATTTGTATTTACGTGGCCAATTTTATACACGTTAAGGTATCAATTTGTTCACATCCAAAATCGAAAGACATACTTACCGGCTGAGGTGTCCTAACGATAGATCCCAAAAAAAGGTGAAAATAAAGAACAAAAACGTCATATAGAGGTAGGTGGAAGAAAAGGTGTGCGAAAATGGCCTTCACTCTTGAGGTTGACTAAAGGTGCATGTATTTGAAAAGTGATTAATTTCATGCTTTCTTTTGTGGCTATATTATTAAAAAATTGCTATCAGAAAGAAAAAAATATTAATTGTTACTATAAGGTATGACGAGCCAAACCACGCCTAAAGTTGTAATAAATTATACCCATTATATTGCCTACTTTCCTGCATATACTTTCCCTTCATTAAATAATTGTTTTTTTCACTATTGCTATACATTTATTTTTATAAATATGCTTTATTATAAAAGGAATTTTTTATCTTTTATGAAACTTCTGGTTCAAGGAACAAAAAAAAAGATTAATTAATTAGTCCTCTCTTCTTTTTTTTTCACGCGGAAAAAGAAACATGAGAAATAGAATGGAATTGAAAGGTCAAAAGGCATTATCCACCTTACTTATCTTTATTTTTCTTCTAATATTCACTTTTATTTATTTTATTATTTTTTTCATTTTTTGCTTTGTGAAAAAATTGTATGATATCTTTAAAAGGTCTAATTTGTTATTAGAACAATTATTTTTATGGACTTTTAAAATTTATAATGGAAAATTTAAAGTAAGAAAAAATATAATTAAGAGTGGTAATTCTCTCGTGTCAATTTTGATAATCTAACTCTTTGCATTTTTCTTGTGACCCCACGAAATAAGACCAATGGTACAATGGCCACCATTTGGAGGAATATTCTCGTGAATTTTGAAGCAGGCAGTTTCATGACGAGCCAGAAATTGATTTTACTGAAAAAGCCTCAAGATTTCAATATCAGCAGTCAACCAAGAACGTTAATGCTAGGTTTAATCAACGTTGTTATTTAGCTAGTAAATAAACAGAGTTTGATCTTCATGCCATTATTCAATTGAAACATTAATTACAGAGTTACCTATTGGTTTTTATTTAACTGGAAACGGTATTCTAAATTTCCAACGACAATGACATGAAATGAACATTTTTTTTAACAAATGACATAAATATACCATTTTTAATAATTGAATGACAATTTTTAGGCCTTTTTTGTTGATTTTATGTGTTCAAAATTTATTCCAGTTACGTTACTAAATTTTAAATTAATAATCATACATTGGTATATATATTTTAAAATAAATATAAGGTTTGAATTAAAGTTACTCGGTTCTACCGAATTCAAAAACAACCTCTTCTGTCCCTGCTTGTAGCCCAAGAAACCAATTGCAGTTTTAATAATTTGACATTTCCTTCTTTTTGACCACATTGCCCAATAATGAAATGTATGTTTTTTTTTACCAAAAAAAAGAAATGTATGTGTTTTTATGATTTTTCTTTTTGTACATTGTTTTTAGCCAAAATGTTGCTAGTAATTATATTTTTGGAATAACTCGGTGAAAGTATATAAGAATGTAGTGTCTCTCCTAAGTAGGGTTATTTATCTTCCACATATATAAGATTGCATAAATTAAATTAATAATCAAGGACAAAAAACTCATAACATTCCATAGTATAAATATTAGTTTAACTAATAAATTTGAGCATAGCATGAAAAAGCACTTTGTTACAAAAGAAAATAAAAAGAGAAACTAAAGTAAAATATATTATTGTTATATACGTCTAATTTAGGTGTATTTTGCGCTAATATTGTGATATATGCTAATTTTTTCTACGTCTGATAATTTATAAATAATGTGTTTTATATACTTGAAATTTGATGAGGATCAACCAATAATATTTACTTTCCCCCTCCTAATTTATGTAGAGGGATTCGCAATATGAGAGTTAAAGAACTTAAATTGTTATGTGAACTCAAACATAAATTCTTTAAGCTTTTTACATCAATTTTTTTATATTTAAAATTACATGATCAGTAATAAATTATTATGATTAATACTTAAAATATTTAATTTTCTTGAGAAAATTATTATCAAAGAATAAAGTGTTTTAACTCCCGAAATAGTAACATTATTCGTCCACCAAACCTTTTATAATACTAATGGAATCTCAATTTGTATCTAATTATAGTTATCCATTAATTCTATACAATTTCTCGAAAACTTCATTAACATTATAATGTTTCCTAAATACTAAGTAATTTACTAAATCCTTCACTTCACTAAATAAAATTGAATTAATATTTGTACATTTGAAAAAAGACAAAAACATATAACGACTTTCTTCATTGGAACCCACCCTAGATCTAGAAGTAACAGTATGTCGACACACTCGAGGGGGTTTACAAAGCACATAGATTTAAAAAATATTTTTTTGCCCAATTAATTAATATTAATAAAAAATAAGAAGTAGTAGTACTAATATTTGAAAACACTAATCAAGAATTCAAGATCATATAAAGTAAATCAACGGCTGTAATTAACCCAACTTCCTCTACTTATACGTGGTATCGCTTCTCATCCTCTGCTCATTGCAAAAAAACAACTTTTTCTCTCAACACTCTTTACTACACCTATCCTCTCTTTAACAGATCTATGGCAACTATCAAAATCGTTAAGGCCCGTCAGATCTTTGACAGCCGTGGTAATCCTACCGTTGAGGTTTGTTTTCCTTCAGATCTCCGTCCTTTTTTCAGTATTTTTCTATGTTTTAATCCTTTTTTTCGATCTGCTTGAAGATTCCGGATTTTTTTTCTGATTTTGTTAAATCGGTTGTTGTTAACATAGTTTTGTGCATTTTATTTCGATTTTCAAAGGAGGTTGTTTTTAGGAGTGATTGGTTATGTGTATAGACAAGTGTTGTTTATATCTGTTTTGTAGAAATGTAGATATGGTTGTTTTTTGAGATATATTGATTTGGTTGGTTGTTGTGTATATGTGTAGGTTGATGTAACTCTTTCAAACGGTGTATTCGCCAGAGCTGCTGTTCCTAGTGGTGCATCCACAGGTAAAGATCTACTTATCTTTTGTGTATAGTGACTCTCTTACATAGATTTATGAGAATATGTTGAAAATCTGTATGCAGATGTGTAATCTACTCGTTAGGTTACTCATATAATTGAAATCTGGATTCCTGGTTTATTAATTGGCTGTCAGTTTAGTAGTTTCACCTTTTCTGTTATGAGTTATTATGTCCATATGTGGCTAATGGAGTGAAACTGACCCTTTATATTTCAGTATATATGTTTTATAGAATCAGTAGTTTTAGTGAGACTGAAACTTCTGGAAAATTTAAAACACTTGTGTGTTTATGGCATCTGTTATATGAAGATAATTAATCTTCTTGAGAGGAAGTTTGCTAGGGCATCTCCAACCTTGCCCCATCCTCATAATGGGGCAAATTTTTGGGAAAAATTTTACTCCAACCCTGCACCATTTTTGTCCCCGGAAACGAATAGTCTTCCCTCAAATCTTTTATTTTATCTCCCCCATTACTATTATCACTTTTTTATTATTATTTTATTATTTAATCTTTTATTTTATCTCTTTATATACACTTAATTATATAATGCTTTTATAATATTAATACTATTATATCTTAACTTTGGTTTATAATTTTGATAAATTAATTTTGGTGCATATTTTGGTAAAATTAATTTTCGTGCATATTAATGTTTTATTTGAATTATTAGTTAATCTATAATAATTGATTACAAATTATATTATTTAAAATTTTATGAAACTGTTTTAATTATGGAGATTACAAATTAATAAAATAAAAGATGGATTTTGTTTTATTGAAATTAAAAAATGAAATTAAAATGAAAGATAATAATATAATATAGAAGAGAGAGAAGAATATAAAAAAAATTGGGGGAAAAATGGGAGAATGGTTGGAGTAATTTGTCCCTGATACGGGAAATTCTTATTTTGGGACAAAAATGGGGTAACGTTGGAGATGCCATTGGTGTATAGTTCAATTTGGGTGATAATGTGAATCTTAGCTTCCTTCAGTTCTGTGTTAATCACTGCTAACATTTTTGGTACTGTGTCTTCTTTTGTTGTTTCTCCCATTGTTTTCGGTGTATTGAATTTATCCTCTTGATTTGTTTTATAGGAATCTATGAAGCCCTTGAATTGAGGGACGGAGGGTCTGAATACCTTGGAAAGGGTGTCTCAAAGGTTGGTGTTTCACTCTAAAGCTTTAGATTGATGAATATACTTCTCAATGCTGATTAAATTATTGTACTCTGTTCTGCCCGTTTAGGCTGTTAACAATGTCAACTCAATCATTGGCCCTGCTCTCATCGGCAAGGTTTGTGGTTTTTCCCTAGTTGATTATCTTTATTTTGATAGACCTTTTCCTTGTTAGGTTGTTTCTATGTTTGTTTATTCATTGTTTGATAGATAAATGGTACCTTAAATACAAGGATTATTATTTTGCAGGATGCAACTGATCAGACTGGTCTTGATAACTTCATGGTTCATGAATTAGATGGAACTCAAAATGAGTGGGGTTGGTGCAAACAAAAGGTATTCATGTTAATGCCTAAGTATCAAGTTCACTCTTCTATTATCAAAAGTTCATTGTTCATTAGTTTAGCTGTATTTGGATTTTCTTCAGCTCGGTGCAAATGCCATCCTAGCTGTATCGCTTGCTGTGTGTAAAGCTGGTGCTGCTGCAAGGAATGTTCCACTATACAAGGTATATACTAAACAATTGTCTTTCGTGGAGTCTACTGCACACTCTAAGAGTTACTAAACCTTAAGAGCTTTACATCACTATTGAATCCTCGCTCAATTAGCAATGCCGAAGCTGCATGGATCTTTAATCTTTCCCATGTTTGGGTACCATAAGTTGTTTGAGTTAGTTTAACTCTAGCGTCATAACTTTGATCTTATTGCTCAAAAATAGTATTCCCCCCCCCCCCCAACAAAAAAAAATTACAAAGGAAAAAAGATAATTCAAGCATCTAATGGATTAATCTGCGATCATATGTTTGCTTATTTTAAATTGCCTCTTTGTTTTGCAGCACATTGCCGATCTGGCTGGTAACAAGAAGTTGGTGTTGCCAGTTCCTGCCTTCAATGTCATTAATGGTGGATCACATGCCGGAAACAAACTTGCAATGCAGGCATGTCATTTATCTGCCTCCACTATGTATCTGAGTGCTATTTAGACGCAAGTTTCTGATTGGTTGTTATTTTGCAGGAATTTATGATCCTTCCCACCGGAGCTTCTAGTTTCAAGGAGGCCATGAAAATGGGCTGTGAAGTGTATCACCATTTGAAGGTTTGAGACAACTTCTATTACCTCTAAACATCGTTTTTTTACATGATCAGAACAAGTAGACATGCTTTGAATTAAGGGGAATGATTGGTTTCTTTGGTTGCATTCAGGCTCATAATTTAGTTTAAATTTTTAATAATGTTTTTTGTCCTCTGTCTTTGTTTTTCTGATTAAACAATTATACTGTAACTGCAGGCCGTGATCAAGAAGAAATACGGTCAGGATGCCACAAATGTTGGTGATGAAGGTGGTTTTGCTCCTAACATCCAGGTGAAGTATATCCTTATGCTGGTGTATAACAATTCAGTTGAATGTTTACCCTAGTTCATTCACATGATTACGGTTTTTTTTTAAATTCAGGAGAACAAGGAAGGACTTGAATTGCTCAAGACAGCCATTGAGAAAGCAGGATATACTGGAAAGGTGAGTATCTCAGTTACTTGTTGAGTCACACCATAATTTTTTTTCTTTACTGTTGTTGGAAACCTGGAGGCTGAAATGATTTTCCTTTTAGGTGGTCATTGGAATGGATGTTGCTGCATCTGAATTCTTCTTGAAGGACAAAAGTTATGACCTGAACTTCAAAGAAGAGGCAAGTCCTTACTATTCCCTATAGGCAATTTGAAACTGAGTGTTGCATTGCTTTCTTTCACTCTGTTTTTTTTTTTGAGGTAGTCGTGTGATCAAACTGTTGCTATGTTATTGAGATTTGCTCATATTTATTCTTATTTGCAGAACAATGATGGCTCACAAAAGATATCAGGTGACCAACTCAAGGATTTGTACAAGTCGTTTGTGTCCGAGTACCCTATTGTTTCAATTGAAGATCCATTTGACCAAGATGACTGGGAGACCTATGCTAAGCTCACTACTGAGATGGGGGAACAAGTACAAATTGTGGGAGATGACCTCCTTGTCACCAACCCTAAGGTAAGATTTAAGTGTTAACAACATTTGTCACTTGCTTGTCCATTGAAAGAAAATATATACATCTCTCAGTTCTTGGCACTACAGTAATTTTCTATAGGTTGTTTATCACCATGTATAACTATTTATTATATATGTGCAGAGGGTCGCCAAGGCAATTGCAGAGAAGACTTGCAATGCACTTCTCCTCAAGGTATCATCCAATTGGCTAATAAATCATATATTTCAGCCGTGATACTTAAAGTTTCCTCTTTGACTTCGAGATTGGATTAACCATTTCTTACTCTATGTGCAACAGGTTAACCAAATTGGCAGTGTGACCGAGAGTATCGAAGCTGTAAAAATGTCTAAGCGGGCAGGTTGGGGTGTAATGACCAGTCACCGAAGGTAAATATAATGATCTCTGCGATGCATTTGGAATAGAAAGAACTATCCTAATAGTCATGCTTATATTATTTCATAAAACTAACTTAGTGATCCTTTAATTAATTGCTGCAGTGGAGAAACAGAAGATACCTTCATTGCTGATCTCGCTGTGGGATTGTCAACGGTAATTTTGTTTCTAAGCATTCTTGGTCATGATAATCTGTGGATTTTATTTATACCAGTTTCGGGTGTTAATGAGTTTTCTCCTGTAAACTTTCAGGGACAAATCAAGACTGGAGCGCCTTGCAGGTCAGAGCGTCTTGCCAAGTACAACCAGGTAGTAACTATCCCTCAAGTGGACTGCCATTAGCTTTACTCTTGCAACAAAAATGTTACATTCTCTTTCACTTGTCAACAAAATGTGGTTCTGTTTTCTAGAAATTACATCCCTTGCGCTTTTATAGTCTTTCTACAGTTCTGAGTTTTTGTTCATTCTATCCATGCAGCTCTTGAGGATTGAAGAGGAACTTGGATCAGATGCCGTGTACGCCGGAGCAAGCTTCCGCAAGCCTGTCGAGCCCTACTAAATTTGCACTGTTGAATGTGACATGTGGAGGAGTACTTGTTCTACCAAATAAAATCCCTTTGTAGTATGTGACCCTGCGAAATAATAGCAGGACCCAAATAGTTTTTGTCCGAGATGTTTTAAGAGTATTCTGAACTGAGAGTTCTTATAGGCTTGTGAGCATGTCTCATTTTTTGACTGCTGGTTCTGCAACTTTGATATGCATTTTGTAGTATTTTCTGATTCGAGTATTTTGATGGTTTTCATTTTGGTCAAAGCTTCTCTTTGCTATTCACAATACACTGTTGACTAGCAAACTCTGGTCTGTATGATGGGTGGAAGCTTTAACTATACATTGCATTTGGGACTTATACCCTCCCTGTGTTGCCATAAACCTTACCAGCTTCGCAATCACCAGATTTTATATGACTTTTGGAATCAACAGAACTATACTTTCATTCAGCTTACGGTTATAATAATCTCTGAATAAATTATCAGTATTTATAGTCCAGGCTTGGTGATATAAGAGTACAATTGCGACAGTTCCTTTTTCCTTCCTGAGTCTCCCTTTGTAATAGTAGTAATTAACTTGAAAATAAATCTGTGAATAACCTCAAGGTAAAAGAAAATGTTCGATGAAAAGTAATTAAAGCTTCTTTTCATTAAAGCTAACTTGCAGTTAGCATCACATCTCTTCTACTGGCTTTAAGAAGTTATCAATTGCTTTCATTGATGGGCTTTATTAAACAAAAACATAGATGTCTTTTTCATTTTTAACTATTGAAAAGCGGCTATACTATCATTTTCCCAAACAAAAGATTTCGACATGCCTAGTGCTGACATAGTCATTTGCCACCATTATCCCTCTACAGCTTTCCCCATTTGAAGAAAAAAAAAAGTGGAATACTGCACATTTATCTTATTGGCCAAAAATATTCTTTTAATAGAAAGTATTTTTTCCCTTAGCTTGTCGTTTGGCCAATTTTTTAAATGGAAAAAAGATATTTTTGAATAAAAGTAGAAGCAATTTTAAATCAAAAAAAAAAAAGTAATTTCCCGTAAAAGCATATTTTCTAATAGCACTTTTGATAAAATACACTTAGAAGTACTTAGAATCATGACCAATCGCTAATTACAGTTCAAACGTGCATTTCAAACTGATTAGCCAAATACAAACCGTTTCACCAAAATACTTTTTAAAAATTATTTTTCAAAATAAGTTGGTTTCAAACGCACGGCCAAACGGGATATAAGTTGAACGGTGAAACAAATTTTGCAGTATAATTACTTAGCTTTACCATTTAACCATAAGCTTCAAAATTCACTATTGGTTACTGTGGAATAAAAAATAAAGACAATCTCACCATACATCTATGCAGTATATTATTTTTAACCTGTGCCAGAAACTATTTATATCTAGTAGCCGAAAGTGTATAAAATTTATATTGTTTTTGTATATTACATACATAATGTATATATACACAAAAAATATACATATTTTTTATATTTTTTGGCTATTATTTTTAGAACGGTTATACAATATCATTTTCTCTACATCTTTCAATTTTCTTTAGTCATTTCATTCATGGGACCTACTTCTCTCTGATTATCTATAGAAAAAGAAGTTAAACCAAATGAAAAGAAGGAAAAAAAAACAGCAAATTTGGAAGCCAAAATGAAAACAAACCAGTTAAATAAAAGAATAATGGCGATTTAATCTAGGTGCACTAAGTGTAGATTCTAGACTCTACATGAATAAAAAGGAAAAAATAAATAATTGAAAAAATAAAAGTGTGAAGAGGAGATTATAAAAAAGAATTGCAAAGGATGGAAAATTTAAAGTGAAAAAAAAAGGTTTAGGGAAAAGATCAAATTAAACAAAAGAAAAAAGAAAGCTAGTGTTAGACTGTATTAGTATAGAATATAAAAGGTGAGATTGTGCTGGCTATGGGGTTCGAACCCATGCGCACTTATGTGCAGAAGATCTTAAGTCTTCCCCCTTAACCTCTCGGGCAAACCAGCTCACATGTTTACTCTCGCCTACAAATAATAAAACATTCAGTCAAAGATCTAAGGATTTTCGATAGATGGCAAAAGAGAAAGAAGAAAATATAAAATTACTTTTCAAACAGACAATCCTTACATAATACTAAACCTATTTATTATTATTCATCGCGTAATAACTAACAATATTATTTACATGTGCAGACTTGTTTTAGCTCGAGTACTTTAAGCAGTTATGACAGGGAAAAAAAATTGTAAGCGCAATAGTATTAGTATCCACCAATTTTCGCCCAAAATTTCATATATGTGTGTGTGAGAGACAGAAAGTATAAAAGTAAACCTATAAGAAATATAACTTGCTCGTATCGACCTATACAAAGAAAAAACAAAACTAAAATATAGAGAAGACATGCGTGTGAAGCTTTTTGTTTGTATAAATATATAAAAAGTGATTTCAATTTTAGCCTTAAAACAAAAATAAATATAACTAAGAAGAGGTAGAAGAAAGAAGAACTTGTTATAAAATAAAAGCACTACAGTAAAATATAAATAAGAAGAGATAGAAAGAAGGGAGAAGAGTTTTCTTCTTTCACTTTGGTTTATATTTCCATTGCAATTACATGGGGCCTTTTATAGGCATAAAAAGTAAAGATGATTGACATAAAATATGAGATTTAATCTTTCAACTATTCACAACATGGGCATCCGATGTAGTATCCAATGTAGTATCCAATGTAGCATCCAATGTACAAATTATTCATAACACCCTCCTTGGATGTCCATGTAAGATAATGTGCCTCATTAAGAACTTACAAAAAAAAAATATTGGGATGTACATAGTTATTTATAATATGCATTGCTTGCTGCCTCATTAAAAACCTTACAAGGAAAACCCAGTAGTACAAAACCTTGGTTAAGGAAAAAAGTGCAGCGTGTAGTTACTCCCCTTGATGAAAAATCACTTAATGTCTCGAAGACGACGCATTCCAATCTTATATATCAGCTTTTCAAATATTGAGGTTGGCAATGCCTTAGTGAACAGATAAACCAAATTATCACTTGAACGAACTTGTTGTACATCTATTTCACCATTCTTCTGAAGATCATGAGTTAAAAAAAATTCGGTGAAATGTGTTTTGTTCTATCTCCTTTGATATATCCTCCTTTCAATTGAGCTATGCATGCAACATTGTCTTTATACAATATTGTTGGAATATTCTCTTTCGAAGAAAGACCACATGTTTGCTGAATGTGTTGAGTTATAGATCTTAACCAAACGCATTCTCTCGACTAGCTTCGTAAATGACTATCATCTCTGCATGATTTGAAGAAGTAGCAACCATAGTTTGTTTTGTCGAACGCCATGATATGGTTGTACCTCCACTTGTAAATAAATAGCATATCTGAGATCGACCTTTGTGTGGATCAAACAAATATCCTGCATCTGCATAACCAATCAATGATGGATTGGATTCATTTGAATAAAATAAATCCATATCAATGGTCCCTTGGAGGTATATGAATATATGTTTAATACCATTCTGGTGTCTTTGTGTTGGTGAAGTACTAAATCTTGCCAATAAGCTTACTAAGAAAGCTATATCTAGTCGGAAATTATTGGCAAGATACATTAATGTCCCAATTGCACTAAGATATGGTACTTCGGCACCAAGAAGCTCTTCATCATTTTCATGAGGTCGAAATGGATCTTTCTTTATATCAAGTGATGTCACAACCATCAGGGTACTCAATGGATGTGTTTTATTCATCTAGAATCACTTTAAAAGCTTTTCGGTGTATGTTCATTGATGGAAAAATATTCCATCTTTCATATACTCAATTTGTAGACCAAGACAAAATTTTATCTTTCCAAGATCTTTCATTTCAAATTCTTTCTTCAAACAGTCTACTATTCTTGGAAGCTCCTCGGGAGTTCCAATAATATTTAAATCATCAACATATACGGCGATTACAATAAATTTGTATCCAAACCTTTTTATAAAGATACAAGGACAAATTAGATCATTCTTGTACCCTTCTTTCAACAGGTATTCACTCAGGCAATTATACCACATACGACCTGATTGTTTCAATCCGTATAAAGATTTCTGAAGCTTTATTGAACAAGTTTCTCGAAAACTTTTATATGCTTCTGGCACTTCAAAACTCTCAGGTACTTTCATTAAAATTTTGTTGTCTAATGATCAATACAAATAGGTTGTAACAACATCCATTAGATGCATATCAAGTGTTTCTTTCAATGCCATATTTACGAGATACCTGAAGGTGATAGCATCCACTACATGAGAATATGTCTCCATATAATCAATTCCAGGCCTTTGGGAAAACCCTTGTGCCACAAGTCGCGCATTATATCTAACGACTTCATTTTTATCATTTCGTTTTCGCACAAAAATCCATTTATACCCTACTGGCTTTATGCCTTCAGGTGTTCGAACTATGGGTCCGAAGACTTCACGTTTTCCAAGTAAAGTTAACTCTGCCTGGATAGCGTCTTCCATTTTGGCCAATAATTGCTTTGTCTACATTCATTGACTGATTTTGGTTCAATATCCTACGAGGAACAGTCAAGGCTCATACTGGTCAATAAACAATATAATCATAGAAATAATTGTAATGACATATGGATATATAAAGATTGTATGAATGACCAAGAATGCTATAGGGATAAATACAACAAGTAATAACGAGAGCATAATAAATGATGACACGAAATGACATTAGAATTACAACCCAAATCCTAAGGTCACAACACAGCAAGGGGAAAACAAGTCAATAACTAATATCCTACAATGATTTTCATAAAAGGTATTATTTAACTCTTTCCATGTTTTCACCAAGTCCCAGGCAAACCAAAACTCGCGAATACCCGGTATCTAAAATCTAGCAATTGGGCATTGATCGTGGCAAACTCAACCCGAAGGTATGAGTGGGCACTCAAACTCTTACCCGTATAGTGACAGGGTTAATTTTCACAGGGAGTTAGAATTTTGGAGTGATAATCGTGTTGCACTAGAGTTGAGTCTTGACTTCTAGATTAGCTTCTAACATCTTTGGTGTTTTCAAAGTATCAACTATTTTGTTTTCTACTATTGATTTGTCTAATTATGCTAAGGACTATTTCTAAGTATGATTTTTCTAATGGGATAAAGGGGACTAGGGGAGTAGCTCACGCCTAGGTGGAGTAACTAACGGGTATGGAATTTCAATGCGGAGATGATACATGGGATATTAGGATAGCCGTTGCTCTATACTTTCATTCTCACACCTCTCGGTAGAGAGAACAATTTTGCCCAATTGGCTCTCTCGAGACCAATTGGGTAGGCTAATTTGCCCAAGCAACTCTAGGCTCAAGTAGGGTAATTACTCTCTCGAGGTTTATACCCGTTACTTAGGACTACCATTCTCATTGGTCCATCCTAAGTTCTTGTTGGGATTGAATGAGAGGTTTTAGACCCTCTTTCTCAAGTAGAGACCAAATGTGAGCACGTGATTTTTGCCTCACACGAATTTACTCCTAAAAAAATTTTTCAAAATAAAATACTTCTGTGTTGTATGCAATTTTTGTGGATTTTATGTTAATTTTCTCTTATTGTTTGCGTTTGTGTGTCCGTGTTTAAATAAATAAAAAATATAAAAATATACTGCATTTGTACATGAAATTCAAGTTTGCAATTAAGAGTAATTAAGTTTGTTTTATGAAAATGAAAAATGACAAAAAATATACCTTTTGCATGTTTTTTACCATTTAAGGTCCCATTGTGTAATTCTATTTTTATTTGTTATTTTTATAACGTGTGATAATTTTATTAAGCATCAATTTGTTATTAGTGAATTAATTAGGATTATTTTTATAATTTTTTGCATTAGGATTTCGGTTTACATTTTTATTAATTTAGAAGAAAACAAAATGAAGAAAACAAAATCAAATAAAGAGTTAAAGATCCGGATTGGGCCAATTGATGACCAAGCCCAAACGATCTACCCAAACCCAGCCTCGACCCGGTCTGACCCAGCCCAAAACGGCCCCGTTTCTATTGAACGATTAATCTCGGCCGTTGGATTCTTGTGATCCAACGGTCGGAATTAATTCGCACATTTAACTAATCAAAGACCCCTAAACCCCCCTTGACCCGGTCATTCCCCCCAAACACCCCTCATCTCTGTTTCTCTCTAAACCAAGAGATGAGAGCAAAACCCTAGCGCCGCCCTCCCTTTCCACCACCTGAAACCCGGCGGCAACGACGCCGCCGGTCACCAAAATAACACCACGAAGCCACCTTAATACCCTGAACCCAAATCCGGTAGTGGCTTAACTCGAATCCATCTCTATCCTCTCGAATCTTCATTTTGAAGATTCGAGTCGAGCTCGAACCAACCCCAACTAACCCCAAATCGACACCCCTGAACCAACATGTTACCTTAACCCCAAATCCCGTGATAGTTTTGCTCAAATCTTAGCAAAACTCGTCGAATTTCAAATTCGATTGAACGAGCCCTAGAAGAACACAAAGAATCTGAGGTCTCAATCGACTTTAGTCAGGTGTTCTTAGTCAAGAACACTTGATTAAAGTCCGTTTGGACCTCACAAGTTCAAGCCACATTGACAACCGGACGAGTTAGGATTTAGCTTGAAGATTGAGGTATTTCTTCTCCTTTACGGTTCTAGTTCATTCATACTCGTTAGTTTAGTTTAATCGTTCTGTTAGTTTCATTCATTGTTGATGTCTCGGATATTCTTCTTTAGTTTTCTGTTTTGTTCTTCATCTCCAAAGACCTTTTATTTGGTCGATTTGTATTCTGTTATTTGTTCGAATGTGTTTGTTATAGAATAGTTATTCGTTTCGATTAAGGTCGTTAAGCGTTCAATTCATATTTGATTGGTTCTGTGTCTCTGCTGAAATACATGAAATCAAACTGTAGATCGCCCATTTGTTATTGATTATGTATGTTGACATCGACTAATCAATGTGGTCGATTAGTTTCGTAGGTCTTGTTTATTAGCATTCTAGGGCAGAATTGAACACTATCAATCACTGTTGAATCGAAATTCCTTCTTTATTGAACTGACTGTCTAACTAATTGGTGAATTGGAGATGGTTGTTGTTAGTTAAAGGTTGAAGGGTGTAACTAATGCAGGGTAGTACACATTAGGACTGTAATAGGATCAAAATCTGGATTTATTAACTTTAAATTAGAGAGTAACAGACTTAGCATTTTTTTTAGGTTTTAAAACTACCCTAGCCCATGAGTTAAACTAGTGGAACCTGCTGTTACAGCAGGGCATCCCACCAGGCTCTACACTTAGAGAATTTTAAACATAAAACCCCATGTTTGGACAAGTTTAAGTGGGAAAACAGAGGGGATAGTGGGCTGGCAGAGCATGGTCTGGGCAGAGATAGGAATGGGTAGGGGTATTAGTTTAGTGAGAAGCATTCATTCAAGGGGGAATTCAAAAACTATAAGTATAAGATGCAAAAGAGATAGAGGGGGACATTGTTTGATATCCAGAGAGACATTTTGGATACCTACAAAAACTTTAGACATACACAGTGATAGTGATTTTTGAGGAATTATTCTGAAAATACAGTAATAGGAGACATTTTTTGATATTCTGAAAATACAGTGGTTTTAGCTCACTGCTTCAGGCAGTCCTTGAGTCTGTTGAGTTGTGTCTTGAGGTCACTCTTTGCTCTTTCGACATTGTTGGTCATAGCACTAGGTTATTTGGTTGTTGAAACTTGCCGGGGCCTCAAGTGTCTTCTCCTGAGTTGCTATTAGACCTTGTGGCTGATTTATTGGTCTTAATTGGATCTGTGCTAGTTTTCTTGATCCTGTTTTGGGCTGCTCACTCTTGTTATTCATCAGTTGCTACTGATTGATACCGATTTTACTCTTGGTCGAATCCTACTGCTGTTTGGGTGTGGGTTTGGTTTGCTGTTGGTTGTGTTTCTGTTGCTGCATGCTCCTGTTGTGTTTGGTCCCGCTCTTGCTGTTGTTGCTGTGGTTTGTTTGGCCCTGTTGCTGCTGGTTCACTACTGCTGTTGCTGTGAATTGCTTGCCACTCCATCACTGACCTCCTTTTCTTTTGCTCTTCAATACCCAGGTACACATTTATGAGTTTATGTTGATGTAACTGGGAGGAGAAGTCTGAAAAATGAGATGCTCACAGATTCATATGTATTGAATGTCTTTTCTGTTATCCAAATGGATAGACTGTAATTAAGTAAATGTAGTGAATGTTGATTTTAGATTTCATGCCATACGGATAATAGACATATATGTATACCTTTGTGGACTGTTTGATCCATCTCGATTCATTCCCAGCAGCATGAAAAATCTGCTAGTTGTAGGTTCCTGGTTTAAGTTTGCATCATTAGTTTAAATGTAGTATAGTTTAGTACTTCAGTAGGGATAATAATCACCTTCCATTTTCAGTGTGTTATTTAAAAAATTCCCAGTCATAATATCGTTGGTTGAAGTCGATTGAGATAAAGTTGGTAGTTCTCGAATGTTAGTGATTTAAATGTTGGGGATTAATGTGAAGCTCAATAGTTGTTAAAACAAAACATTAGGTCCACTTGTCGGCAAATTGGGTGCAATTGAAGGATTTTGGTATATATATTTTGACATAGTATAAGTTTGGGCTTCCGAGTTAGGTAGTGGTGAGAATTAAGAGGTTTACCCCCTTTTGTTTGGAATTAGACTTAAACTTGAAACTCGAATTTCACCTCGTTGATTAAATTAGGATAAGTTAGTTTAAAGGGATAATTGACACTAGTCACTCTAAAATCCAGTTGACACATTAGTATGAGTATTCGTACATTTAACGTTATAAAATTTTCTTAGTTTAATCGATTCGCCCAAGTCATTGACAGAAATCAAAGTAGCTAGAAATGAGAAGTTCAAATATAAGATTTAACCGAATAATGCTTAAATAACAATTAGTCACTAGGTTTCACTCACGATTTATAATTAGAGATAAAACATATACGAAAAGGTAATATCTATGGGTCGACCTTCAAATAAACAATGAGATGGAACTCGTGAGAGAACAAAAACACACGGGGCCCTCGAATAATTGTCATGAGAACTTAGATTTGGAAAGACCGTTTAGTGAATTTCACGGTCCTTTTCCCAAAGTTAAACAGACGATAGACTCTTTAGGCGCGACTTGAAATGAAATTACTTTCCTAAATACGGGTGCGCATTTATGTGACCCAAATCTTACTCTCGGAACAACTGAAATACATTAAAGTCATAGGCGTACCGGTTACGGTGTGACTTGAAATGTGTTTTCGTGACGTCGCAATACTTCTAAAATCAAAAAGCGGAACATAATAGCACATGGTTAAAATATATAGAGAAATCAGATAAAAGTAAAAATTGCAGTTGAGCGACCGTGTTAAAACCACGGAATCCGGGAGTGCCTAACACCTTCTCCGGGTTAATAGAATTCCTTATCCAGGTTTCTAGTTCGTAGACTAATACAGAGTCATAAATTTCCTCGGTTTGGGATTAAAACCGGTGACTTGGGACACCATTATTTTTCCAAGTGGCGACTCTGAATTAAATAAATTGATCCCGTTTCGATTGTCCTTCAATTGGAAAAACTCCCTCGCGCCCTTGCGGGTGCGTAAAAAGGAGGTGTGACAGCTCTGGCGACTCTGCTGGGGACATCTTTGAATTGATTTTCGGTTCAGGGTCTAAGAATTCGAGTTTAGTTAAATTGTTGTTTTGTCTATATCTGATTTTATTACGTGTTTAATTAATGTGCTACATGTCTACCGCTTTGATACTAGTTGCACTGTATATACAAACTGCTATATGTTTACCGCTTTGATATTGCGTGAACTGTATATAAAGCTGTGCCGAAAACCCTTCTCTTCTTACCTCCGGGGATGTGCTTACTGGTTGAGACTCCCTTTTTCTGTTAGTGTCAATACCCAAAATAATGAAGAGGCTCGGAAAGTTTCTAAGCCGGTTGGCCTTTTGATTCCCGGAAAGGAGCTCCTTCCTCAGCCCTAGTTGTCCGCTTGGGTTGGGTCCGTCTAGGACAGGCAACCTGAAATGAAAAGACCATCCTGCTATGCCATGTTTGTTTCAAGCATTTATTCGAACTTGCATGCTGACCGGCTTTTTAAATACCGAAGAGAAACGAAAAACAAAAGGAAACAGTATGGGGAAATAGATATTTTCGGAAAATACAAAAATGTGTTTTACCAACAAATCAATAGTTCAGTTTGCTAATAAAAGACGACGGAAGGTTGACTTTGCCGACAATGGGTTTCTTAACAAAATGTGTTTTCTTTGTCGGTCAATAAAAGAAAATGTGTTTCTTAACAAAATGTGTTTTCTTTGTCGGTCAATAAAAGAAAATAGTTTGTCTTGACGGACCGAACTACGCGGGTTTGATTCTCATTGGATGTGAGATACGTAGGCAACCCCCGTCGGGTCCAACTTGCCATTTTTCAAAAAAAATATATACCAAAATCTGTAAATTTTGAAAAATCATTGCCAGCCAAAATGATCGTCTTCTTTAAATAAATGTGCAGGATGAGCACGATTCAAAATGAACCCTTTTCACTCATGACTAAAATCCCGGTGCAAATACGACTATGGTGGGATGATCTATGCAAAGAAGGGCAGGATGAGGTTAAAAAGTATTTGAAAGGTCTCACAGGTCTGCTTGAAATAAAACCTCGAGGGGACATTATTAGAGCATTAGTCACATATTGGGACTCCGCGCACAATGTCTTTCACTTCTCGGACTTCGAGCTCACCCCAATTGTGGAGGAGATGACCGAATACATTGGAAACACTGATATACCATTGGGGCATCAATATCTAATCGCCCCCAAGGTTGTCGCCATACACCGGTTTTTAGACTCCCTGAAGACAGCCAGAACGGTACGTAACCCGGATCTAGCACAAGGGTTTTGTACTTTAAACTTCATCTATCAAAGGTACGGTCATGTGGGAGGTTTCGACAAGCCAGAAAACAAATTATGCAGCAAGGGTAATCGCCAGAAATGGGAGGAGCACAGACGAGTTGCTTTCATGATAGCCTTTTTAGGACTCGTGGTATTCCCAAGGAAAGACGGGAACATTGATATAAAGGTAGCCGGAGTCGTCAGTACTTTGCTTGACCAAAGCGAAAGTACTCTTGATCCTATGATACTATCAGACATTTATCGAGCCCTCACAGTCTGCAAAGCCGGAGGAGATTTTTTTGAAGGCTGTAATTTACTGCTACAGATGTGGATGGTCGAGCACCTGTGTCGCCGCACCCAGTTCTTGAGATATGGGTTGGTTGAGAAAACTTGCATAAGCGAATTCTATACAAGGATTGATAGGACCGTCCTGCCTGAAGGAACATTGGCATGGAGGGCATACTTTTAGGCTCTCAACGCAAGTCAAATACAATGGACGTTGGGTTGGTTACAGATAGACAGAATCGTGTACATGCCAGCGGCTAGGTCCCCCTTTCTCTTAATAGGACTTAAAAGCATTCAACCTTATGCGCCCCATCGGGTGTTGAGACAGCTCGGGAGGTGCCAGATAGTACCCAAAGAAGAAGACCTGAGTACCCAGGTTATTGAAATTGGTCCCGATGGTCAATTCCCAGAAGCAAGGGTCCGCCAGATCTGGAGCAAATGTCAATATCTGGAGGCAAACACTTGTGTGCAGGATCGAGCTAGAGGAGAGGTTGTACCCGGATATCTTACTTGGTACAAAGGAGAAACATCGGGTGAAAGACCAGCCAAAAGACCTCACCTCAGGGAATTTGCTGAAGCGTCACAAGAACAATGGGACTGGTTGGCTAAGGAAGAGGTTTACAGAACAAGGATCGGCAAGATAGAGCAACGGGTCCAAGATTTCCAATTCGAAAAGGATATGCAAGCCGCCGCCGACGAAGGAGATAAAAAGAAATTGGCACAGGAAAATGACTTTTTGAGGGCTGAAATCCAGCAAATGAAAAGGGATGCTGACAGACAATTGAGGAGTCGAGCAGACGACAAATTGATAAAGGGTTTGAGAAGCCAAGTTGCCGATGTCCAAAGAGAATTGGAAGAGTCGAAGGCCCAAACAATGAGGGTCCGTGCTAGCTGGAGAAAGGAGGCACATCAACATGCACTTCACCTGCAACGGATAGAAGAAGATTACACTGAGATCATCACTAGTCTAAGGGAAGCAAATGTTATCCTCAGGGAGCGGGTTTTCAAGCAAGCCCGAGATGCCAGAGCAGACCTCGACCGTTGCCACGATTCGATGGCCCGACTGCAAGAACAAGTGGATAGGCTCCTGGACCAAGTCACCAACAATGCTCGAAGATTGGGGGCGAAAAACCAGCATATAGAACAGCTACTCAGAGAAAGGGACATGATCAAGGACAGAATCGGAGAAATCGGGCATTATGTCACCATGAAGTGTTTAGCTTGCGAACAGATGCCCCGCCCTGCCCTTTTTGCTTCGGTTATGGGCTATGTTCATCAGATCATGAGAGATTTAAGGGGACTACACAAGGACCTCACACCAAGGCCCGCGGCAAGGCCGAATGATGCCTCGCGGGCCCCCAGGAATTTTAGAGCATTAGATTTCTGATTTAAAAGTGTATTTTGAAATATTGAGTCAAGTTGGTTGGCATTTTATTTTCCTTTTTCGAGTCAAGCATTCCTCTATTTTGTCGATTATTGTAAGACATGTTTTGTAACTTTAAGGTTTTATTTGATATAAAAGTTACTGAATTTTGCCACAATCTTGTTACCAGAACTACGCTCGGTCTGATTCACGCGGGGACGTGATACGTAGGCAATCCACATAAGATTCGACCACCACTAAAAAGAAAGGAAAAGAACACGAAGGTTAATAACAATAAGGTTTTCAAGGATAGTTGAAAAAGAGAAAAGAAAAAGAAGAAAAGAGAAAGAAAAAGAGAAAATCTGGAATGACGCATGTTATGAATACATGTAGAAAGGGTTATTTGGTTAGGTGCATTGCATCCAACGTGCTATAACATATCTGTTAAACTCGGTAAACTAACAAGTTTCTCAATTTCCAGAAAAGTTTAGCAGTTGGTTTGACAGAATATACTGGCCAGCCATCATTACCGTACTAGATCCAAAGGACCAATTACGGCAAGCATGTCTAGTTCCGGTAAGAGCCTCGAGGAAGAGAAATCGGAGATACAAATCATGAAAGAAGAGGTAGATCGGTTGAAACAGCAGATAACAGAGATGCACCTGGCCTGGGCTAGGGGACAGTCTTCGCCAAACCGCCCTACTCTCGCATCAGCTCCAGAACATCCACCCCTTGATCCTTCGACAAGCGCCACACTCTATCCATACTATCAAGGGGAAAACCCTTATGCCACCCAAATTCCACCGGCCAAACAAAATCCTCCTCCGGTCACCCCTGTTTTTGTGGCACCCCCACCTGCTACTCTACAAAAGTCGTCCGGTGAGACGCATGTTCAAATCCATGACAATTCTTACTATCCTCCCGAGCCTACCTTCAGGGCTCCTGAACCACATCCACACACCCCTCATTGGGATAGCCCGGCAGAACCGGAAAAGCACTTCCAAAGTTCGGAACATGAGGAAGTTATTAGAAAAGTTAAGAGCCTGGAGCAGTCCTTCAGGAATATGCACGGTTTGGGCAATCAGGTCAGTGTCGCTTACAAGGATCTGTGTCCATTCCCGGATGTCCAGTTGCCAGCAGGGTTTAAAATGCCCAAATTCGACCTATACGAGGGGCACGGCGATCCAGTAGCCCATCTTCGAGGGTTTTGTAGTAAAATGCGAGGAGCCGGAGGACGGGATGAGATTCTAATAGCTTACTTCGGTCAGAGTTTGGGGGGATCTACACTAGAATGGTACACTAGGCAGGATCCCAGCAGATGGTTTACGTGGGATGATTTGGCTCAAGCATTCATTGGTCAGTTCCAGTACAATCTTGAAATAGTCCCAGACCACTTGTCATTGCTAAAGTTAGAAAAGAAACCCGCCGAGAGTTTCAGAGAATTTGGGTTCCGCTGGAGGGAACAATGCAGCAAGGGTGGATCCGCCTATGAGAGAGAACGAGATGGTGGATTACTTCTTGCAAACACTGGAGCCAACCTACTTCGGACATCTGGTGACGTCCGTGGGAAAGTCATTCACCGAGGTGATAAAAATGGGGGCTATGATCGAGGAAGGTTTGAAAACAACAAGATCATGAGCTATTCAGCATTGAAGGCCACCACTCAGGCTATCCAAAGTGGTAGTGGAGGAGTACTTGGGAAAAAGAGGAAGGAGGAAGTCGCGGCAGTCGAGTCCGGGACATGGTTCAAAAACAGAGGCCCCGCACCCCAATATAGCCCACCCCAGCCTCACCACCAAAATTACTTCCACAATTCATATAACCACCCGCAACATTACTATCCAGCACCTGATCCCCATTTCACTGTCCATCACGTACAGTCCTATTCTGCACCTCCTGTCCATGCACCGTGGCGTGCACCAAACCCGCAGAGCAATTACCCACCCCCAAGAGCTTACAGAAACCCCTCGGGCGCGAGTTTTCGTCCGAACCAGGCATTCAAGGGCGCCAAGGCCAAAGACTTTCACTCCCTTGGGGGAGTCTTACACCAGTCTGTTCCACCGGTTGAAGCAAGTAGGGTTGCTTAATCCGGTTGAAGCTAAGCTACCAAACCCTCTCCCAAAGAACCTGGACCATTTAGTAAATTGTGCATACTGCTCAGGATGTCCGGGACACGACACGGAAAAGTGCTGGAGGTTGAAAACAGCCATCCAGGAGCTCATCGATACTCGCAGGATTGAGGTCCAGACCCCAACAGAGCCCAACATTAACCAAAATCCACTTCCAACTCATCATGAGACCAACATGATCGAGTTGGTACGGGTAGAAGAAGGAAAGGAGAAAACCTCCCAGACTGTAATGATGATCAAGTCTAGCGGGGTAGGAATGAGAAAGGGGCCGAGCCCCGATGAGTCATCTAGTTGCAAGAAGGACATACCAGGAGGGTCGGAAGCAGGAAAGGGAAGTGTGAACGAAGTACCGGTGAGGCCGGGGGAAGCAAAAATAGTTGTACCGGGGGTAGCAACCAAGCCCGTCTTGACGGTAGCAGGCGTTCGAATGGATCCTTTCATCATCAAGCCAGAAATACAGTTGCCAATAGCTGATAGCAGAGCTATTCCATGGAATTATGCTCGGATTACGACAACCTACAAAGGAAAGGAAGTGAAAGAGGAAGTTTGCGAAGCGCAAGGTTTGACCCGCTCGGGAAGATGTTTTGCCCCTGCGGAATTGAGGAAGATCACTCCGGCAACATTGAAAAAGCCGGTAACTGACGAAGAGGCAGAAGAATTCCTGAAAAAGATGAAGCTACATGATTATTCTGTCCTGGAACAGCTGAAGAAGACTCCGGCGCAAATCTCATTGCTATCCTTGCTGATACACTCTGAAGAACATCGGCAAGCTTTGATGAAAGTTTTGAATGAGGCCCACGTACCTGATAAAATCTCAGTGAGTCATTTGGAGAAGATCACCAATAGGATCTTCGAAGCGAATCGGATCACCTTCACCGATGATGAATTGCCCGAGGAAGGCACCGAGCACAACAAGGCTTTATATCTTACGGTAAAATGTGAGGAGTCGGTGGTTACCAAAGTCCTTGTCGATAATGGGTCCAGTGCTAACATTTGTCCTCTCTCTACACTGGACAAGTTGAAAGTGGACATCGGCAGGATACGCAAGAACAACATATGTGTTCGAGGGTTTGATGGAGGAGGCAAGGCGTCGGTTGGGGACATAGTGTTAATCTTGACAATTGGGCCAGTGGAGTTCACCATGGAATTCCAGGTGCTGGACATGGTGGTGTCATATAACCTTCTGATAGGGCGACCGTGGATCCATGCCGCAAGAGTAGTTCCATCCAGCTTACACCAACTCGTCAAGTTTGAGTGGGACCAACAGGTGATCGTCGTCCATGGAGAGAATGATCTACAACCAGGCACCATCGTCCCCTTTGTTGAGACAGAAGAAGATGTTGGGCCATGGGTATACCAGATCCGCGATGTGGTATCCGCCAACCGAGTTCCAGAAGGGGAATGCATTCCCAATGACGGAATAATTACTGCGGACGTCATGGTGGCTCATGAAATGTTGAGACATGGTTTCATACCCGGCAAAGGTCTAGGTGCATCTCTGCAAGGAATTATACAACCGGTATCCGTGGTCGAAAACGTAGGAACCTTCGGCTTGGGATTCAAGCCAACATCAGAGGACATCCAGCAAGCCAAAAGGAATAAGCAGAAGACATGGGTGCTCCCGAAGCCTGTTCCACGCCTTTCCCAATCTTTTGTCAGGTCCGGAGTAAGAGGACATCCGACGACAAAGATTCCCGGTCCTATGGTTAGGCCAGACGAAGAGTTCTTAAGAAAGTTCGAGGACCTATTCGCGGATGTATGTATGCTCGAGGATGGTGAAGGATCCAGCCATGCCGAGATACAGTTTGTGGGATCGAAAGCAAAATTGAATAATTGGAAGGCTACTCCTCTCCCTGTCCGGAAGGAGTCTTGGTAGTTTGTTTTGGATTGTGTTCTTTCGAAATTTTGTGTTGGGGGTTGTCCCCGGAGTAAAATCCGTTTGTTTTAGTTCATTTCGATTTGAGTTTGCAAGTTTGTTTTTCCTTGCACTGTTCCCATTAATGAAATTTTGTTCCCTTCGTGTCTAATTTTGTTTATTTTCCTTCTTTTTACTTTTATGAACAACCTTCTTTCAACTGATCTTAGTGACATGGCATGCTTAAAGATTAATCAACCCAGTCTAGAAAGTCAATCGGGTTTAGAAATAATAACGCATGAAATAAGAAGTGACGAGAGTGAATCGGAATACGGCGATGATGAAGCCGTAGAAGAAATCGGTGAAGAATTAAGTCACTTCGAGGAAAAACCCAAACCAAATTTAAATGATACCGAGGTTGTTAATCTGGGGGGCACAGATGACGTCAAAGAAACCAGAATAAGTGTCCATATTGAACCCAACTTGAGAGAAGAGTTGATCAAAACACTCATGGAGTTTAAAGACATTTTCGCATGGTCGTACGACGACATGCCAGGACTCAGCACTGATTTAGTGGTTCATAAATTACCCACTGATCCGGCCTATCCTCCCATCAAGCAAAAACTACGGAAATTCAAGACGGAGATGAGTGTAAAGATCAAAGAGGAAGAAACCAAGCAGTTGCAGGCGAAAGTCATTCGTGTCACCCGATATCCTGAATGGTTGGCTAACGTAGTACCGGTGCCAAAGAAAGACGGAAAGATCAGAGTATGCGTGGACTACCGCAATCTCAACAAGGCAAGTCCTAAGGATAATTTCCCGCTTCCCAATATCCATATCCTGATTGATAATTGCGCCGGACGTGAAATCGGATCCTTTGTGGACTGTTATGCGGGATATCATCAGATCTTGATGGATGAAGAGGACGCAGAAAAGACGGCTTTTATCACACCGTGGGGGACTTATTGCTACCGGGTGATGCCGTTTGGTTTGAAGAATGCAGGGGCAACATATATGAGGGCAATGACTACGGTATTCCATGACATGATACACAAGGAAATTGAAGTGTACGTGGATGATGTGATCATAAAATCTAGACGTCGAGAAGACCACGTTGCCGACCTCGGGAAGTTCTTTCAAAGACTTCGAAGATACGACATCAAGCTCAATCCAGCCAAATGCGCATTCGGAGTTCCATCAGGAAAGTTGCTAGGATTCATCGTCAGCCGACGGGGCATTGAGTTGGACCCATCCAAAATTAAGTCCATTCAAGAGCTACCCCCGCCGAAGAATAAAACAGAGGTAATGAGTCCGTTGGGAAGGTTGAATTACATTAGCAGGTTTATCGCTCAGCTTACAGCAACCTGTGAGCCCATATTCCGTCTGTTGAAGAAAGACGCGGCGATAGAATGGACGACAGAATGTCAGGAAGCGTTCGACCAAATCAAAGGGTATCTGTCAAACCCACCCGTACTAGTTCCGCCTGAACCGGGTAGACCCCTGATTCTTTATCTGACGGTTTTGGAGAATTCGTTCGGCTGCGTACTGGGGCAGCATGATCTTACTGGCAGGAAGGAACGGGCCATTTACTACCTCAGTAAGAAATTCACGGTCCACGAGGTCAAGTACACTCATCTAGAAAAGACATGTTGCGCTTTGACTTGGGTAGCCCAAAAGTTGAAACATTATTTGTCTTCTTACACCACTTACCTCATTTCGCGTTTGGATCCGTTGAAGTATATTTTCCAGAAACCTATGCCTACAGGGAGGTTGGCAAAATGGAAAATATTACTTACAGAGTTCGACATCATATACGTGACAAGGACGGCTATGAAAGCTCAAGCCCTAGCCGATCACTTAGTTGAGAATCCTGTCGATGACGGATACGAACCTTTGAGGACGTATTTTCCGGACGAAGAAGTATTGCAAATTGATGGGTTGGAACTAACCGAGGAGCCGGGTTGGAAGCTTTTCTTCGACGGAGCGGCGAACGCAAAAGGAGTCGGAGTAGGGGCTGTGCTTATCTCTGAAACAGGACATCATTATCCTGTTACTGCTCAACTGCGTTTTCATTGTACCAATAATATGGCTGAGTACGAGGCATGTATCTTGGGGTTGCGATTAGCGGTGGACATGGATGTACAGAACGTCTTGGTCTTGGGGGACTCGGACCTTCTGGTACATCAGATTCAGGGAGAATGGGAAACCAGAGATCTAAAGCTTATCCCATATCGTCAGTGTTTGCATGATTTGACCAAACGCTTTCGATCGGTAGAATTCAGGCACATCCCGAGGATGCATAATGAGGTTGCCGACGCTCTAGCTACTTTAGCGTCGATGCTACATCACCCGGACAAGGTTCGTGTCGATCCGTTACATATTCAGGTCCGGAATCAACATGCTTATTGTAATGTGATAGAAGAAGAGATGGATGGTGAGCCATGGTTTCATGATGTCAAAGAGTACCTCAGGTTAGGAATATACCCAGAGCAGGCAACCGGAGATCAAAAAAGGGCTATTCGGCGATTGGCGAACGGATTCTTCCTTAGTGGAGGGGTACTGTACAAAAGAACCCCGGATTTGGGATTGTTAAGATGTATAGACGCGAGTCAAGCCACAACAGTATTGACAGATATACACTCGGGAGTTTGTGGACCACACATGAGCGGGTATGTATTGGCAAAGAAGATTCTTCGAGCAGGATATTACTGGCTCACTATGGAGCGTGATTGTATAAGTTTCGTGCGAAGATGCCATCGGTGTCAGATACACGGAGATTTGATTCATTCTCCACCGACCGAATTGCATACAATGTCGGCACCATGGCCGTTTGTTGCGTGGGGTATGGATGTTATCGGACCTATAGAACCTGCGGCTTCCAATGGTCATAGGTTCATTCTGGTGACGATCGATTACTTTACCAAGTGGGTGGAGGCCAAAACCTTCAAATCCGTGACCAAGAAGGCGGTGGTGGACTTCGTACATTCCCACATCATCTGTAGGTTTGGAATTCCAAAGATAATCATCACAGATAACGGTGCAAATCTTAACAGCGGATTGATGAAGGAGGTCTGCCAACAGTTCAAGATTACACACCGAAATTCCACACCATATCGTCCCAAAGCAAATGGTGCGGTTGAGGCAGCAAACAAGAACATAAAGAAGATATTGAGGAAGATGGTAGAAGGGTCCAGGCAATGGCATGAAAAGTTACCATTTGCACTGTTGGGTTATCGCACTACCGTCCGGACTTCGGTAGGTGCAACTCCTTACTTGTTGGTATACGGGACTGAAGCAGTAATACCCGCAGAAGTTGAGATTCCATCCCTCCGAATTGTCGCTGAAGCTGAGATTGACGATGATGAGTGGGTCAAAACCCGACTAGAGCAATTGAGCTTGATCGATGAAAAGAGATTGACAGCAGTATGTCATGGCCAGTTGTATCAAAAGAGAATGGCAAGAGCATATAACAAGAAGGTACGTCTCAGGAAATTTGAAGTGGGACAACATGTGTTGAAGAGAGTTCTACCACATCAGGCCGAAGCGAAAGGCAAGTTCGCTCCAAATTGGCAGGGACCGTTTGTTGTGACTAGGGTATTATCCAACGGCGCGCTATGTCTAACTGATATTGAGGGAAGATGCACTGATATGGCCATCAATTCCGATGCAGTCAAGAGATATTATGTGTAATTCTTTGATGTACTTATCAACGATTGGTTTCGTTTGTGTGTATTTTGGCATTTTTCGGAGAATGAAATGACAGAGGCAATTTTTCTACTACCCAAACACTTTAACTTTTAGTTTTCCCCTTTGAGCCTTAATAATTCTTTCATATACCCTCTTTCGGAATCACCAAGGAAGATGTGTAACAAAATAAAAAAAAAAAAAAAAGAAAGAAAAGAAAAACGAAGAAAAGACACAAGAAAAAGTGAACTACGTTCGACCTGATTCCTCAAGAAGGATACGTAGGCGCCACACGGCTCGGTCATAATAATAAAACTCAAAAGTTCCCCAAGCAACAAAATTGGGGCAGAAGTCATTGTTTCATTTGAAAAATGGTGTGGATTCCGAAAGTTGTAATTAGCTAACCGTTGAGGTTGAACCCCTTTTTCTTTAGCCTCACGCGCAGAAACCACATTAAGAACCAAAAAGACCTCTCGATCGGTATTCGAGAAATGCCAAGTCATGCGAATGAAAGCCAAAAGTGACATTCCGACCCTCGATTGAATCCAGGATGCACAAGCCGAAAAGGGATAATGCTCTAGAGGGAATCTCGTGGGTGATACCCCACCACAGGGAAAGGAAAGCGAAAATGAGAGAGTCTTAACGGTGAAAACCCTCGCGGGCGCCTTAAGGCGAAGAAAGTGGAGAGAAATAAAATGAGAGAGTCTTGCGGTGAAAACCTTTACGGGCACCCTAAGGCGACGGGAGATAGAGAGAAATGAGAGAATCTCATTAGTGAAAACCCTTCAAAGGGCACTATGAGGTGACAAGGCGAGGTGGTTACAAGATGTCTGCATGAGACGAGGTTGGGACATTCGTGTGCTTCCAGCAAAACGCGGCCATCAGAAAGTGATTGACATGAATAGACTGGGTAGATTAATCTCAAAGGCGCGGCATAACCATTGGATCAATCACACATTCAGATAAGTTTTTCCTATTTTTTTTTTGAGTTCAGAAAAGTTTTCCTTTTCTTTTGTCATTTGCGGGCAGCATTCTTTTTCTTTTTCCTTCGTTTTCGAAAGTTGATTTTTCAAAGCCTACTACCAAGTCTCCCAAAGCAGTATAATGAAAATGAATAGGCGTGGAACGAGGCAATAAGGCAGAAGTCGTTCCGATAGTAAGATTGGAACGACAGGTTGATTGGAAGGTTCACAGGAATGATGGAGTATGATGGACACGTGTGGCACGTCTGGAAGAGGATTTCTCACAACAGATCACCGGCTCAAAGAGTCGGGTCAAACCAAAGGTTGGAATAAAAGGGAGAGATGAGAAACCATCTGTGGAAAGAGCATCATCCCCAGCAAGCGCCAACGTCGTCCCCAAAAGTTCGAGGGAGGCCAAGCGGCTGAAAGAGAAAAGGAAAATGGCCCCCAACAAGAGTGGCACGACCACTCACGGCGTTTTGAAACTAACAATTTTTCTTTGATTTAAAGCAGGAAGAGAGGGTTCGTCAGCGGAAAAGCATGCCACGTAGAAGGCCATCAAACTGGGTCAGAAAATTTTCTCCTGTTGCGAAAATTTTCTTGAAAGCAAATACCCAGTGGATAAGGATAGAAAGCAACACGAGATTTTGGGAAATACCAGTTCCGAGCAGAATAATTTTGAAAGAGGCCCGACAACACAAGGAAGTGATCTTTGAGCCGGCATCATCCCCAGCAATTGTTGGAAAAATGAAACACTAACTTCGAGATTCCCGCAGCAGCATTATATCCCATAAGTTTTTAAGGAAGCAGAGGTATGAGTCCCAGAGGAGGTATGGGAAGAAGGAAGAGGAAAAGGGGTCCCCCGCCAGGATAATCCCCAGTCCGTGACATTTCAATCCCCGGCGAGTCCGAGAGAGAATGAGGGGTGAAGGAAACGAAGAATACTTCCTCAGCAGCATCATCCCCAGCAGGTGAGTAAACAGTTCCAAAGGAAATCCCCAGCAGCCAAAAGAAAAGTAATACGACCCAGGGGGAAAGCAATTCCAAGACAAGATAATTCGGAAGAAAAGGTGGCCCAAGAGGCGATGCAGGAAGAAGAAAATGGTACGGAAAACAAAGAAAGGCGATAAGGAGTGGCGATTCATCTTGAAGTTGTAGTTGAAGTCAGGGAGCCCGCCCGGAGAATGGAGTGGCGATTTAGTTTTGAAGTTGTAGTTGAAGTCGGGGAGCCCGCTCGGAGAATGGAGTGGCGATTTAGTTTTGAAGTTGTAGTTGAAGTCGGGAGCCCGCCTGGAGAATGGAGTGGCGATTTATTTTGAAGTTGTAGTTGAAGTCGGGGAGCCCGCCCGGAGAATGGAGTGGCGATTTAGTTTTGAAGTTGTAGTTGAAGTCGGGGAGCCCGCCTGAAGAATGGAGTGGCGATTTATTTTGAAGTTGTAGTTGAAGTCGGGGAGCCCGCCTGGAGAATGGAGTGGCGATTTATTTTGAAGTTGTAGCTGAAGTCAGGGAGCCCGCCTGGAGAATGGAGTGGCTATTTAGTTTTGAAGTTGTAGTTGAAGTCGGGAGCCCGCCTGAAGAATGGATTGGCGATTTATTTTGAAGTTGTAGTCGAAGTCGGGAGCCCGCCCGGAGAATGGAGTGGCGATTTAGTTTTGAAGTTGTAGTTGAAGTCGGGAGCCCGCCCGGAGAATGGAGTGGCGATTTAGTTTTGAAGTTGTAGTTGAAGTCGGGGAGCCCGCCTGGAGAATGGAGTGGCGATTTATTTTAAAGTTGTAATTGAAGTCAGGGAGACCGCCTGTAGAATGGAGTGGCGATTTATTTTGAAGTTGTAGTTGAAGTCAGGGAGCCCGCCCGGAGAATGGAGTGGCGATTTAGTTTTGAAGTTGTAGTTGAAGTCAGGGAGCCCGCCCGGAGAATGGAGTGGCGATTTAGTTTTGAAGTTGTAGTTGAAGTCAGGGAGCCCGCCCGGAGAATGGAGTGGCGATTTACTTTCGAAGTTGGTTGAGGAAAGCGTTAGAGTATAACGGAAATCCCCAGCATGAATCCAAGTTCATAATCGGAAGGAAGGCAACAAGGTTCATAAAGATAGATTCAGACTTCGAAGCAGAATGGTTCGAAGATCGCAAGGGAGGGACCAATGGTCGGAGTTCGGCAATCAAGATAGACCGAAATAACAATTGTCAGAAGAGAAGAAGCATCAGAAGGAACATCAAGTCCGACAGAATAGCAAGGAACATGACAAAATCAAGTTGAAGAGATAGATAAGATTTCACAATACTGTAACTTAGTCTAGCTTCTTATTTTGTTTAGCACGATGTAACAAAGAGGTCAGTTAAGCAGTGGCGATAGCAGCAACAAGCAGTAACAGCAAGATCACAACAGTCGTGGTAGTCCCAGCTACCAAAACTTCCCGAACTACATTGACCTGATTCCCTCTTAGCCAGGGATATGTAGGAGACCTTCTGAAGCAAAGGTTCGGTCAAACTTTTCCAAAAAATGCTTCATACGGAGTGCTCAAACAGGCAAAAATCGTTCGTATCCGCTCACCTATCTTTGCACGAAAACTCTTCGGGTTTCCACGCAAAGAGGGGCAGCTGTGAGCACGTGATTTTTGCCTCACACGAATTTACTCCTAAAAAAATTTTTCAAAATAAAATACTTCTGTGTTGTATGCAATTTTTGTGGATTTTATGTTAATTTTCTCTTATTGTTTGCGTTTGTGTGTCCGTGTTTAAATAAATAAAAAATATAAAAATATACTGCATTTGTACATGAAATTCAAGTTTGCAATTAAGAGTAATTAAGTTTGTTTTATGAAAATGAAAAATGACAAAAAATATACCTTTTGCATGTTTTTTACCATTTAAGGTCCCATTGTGTAATTCTATTTTTATTTGTTATTTTTATAACGTGTGATAATTTTATTAAGCATCAATTTGTTATTAGTGAATTAATTAGGATTTTTTATAATTTTTTGCATTAGGATTTCGATTTACATTTTTATTAATTTAGAAAAAAACAAAATGAAGAAAACAAAATCAAATAAAGAGTTAAAGATCCGGATTGGGCCAATTGAAGACCAAGCCCAAACGATCTACCCAAACCCAGCCTCGACCCGGTCTGACCCAGCCCAAAACGGCCCCGTTCTATTGAACGATTAATCTCGGCCGTTGGATTCTTGTGATCCAACGGTCGGAATTAATTCGCACATTTAACTAATCAAAGACCCCTAAACCCCCCTTGACCCGGTCATTCCCCTCCAAACACCCCTCATCTCTGTTTCTCTCTAAACCAAGAGATGAGAGCAAAACCCTAGCGCCGCCCTCCCTTTCCACCGCCTGAAACCCGGCGGCAACGACGCCGCCGGTCACCAAAATAACACCACGAAGCCACCTTAATACCCTGAACCCAAATCCGGTAGTGGCTTAACTCGAATCCATCTCTATCCTCTCGAATCTTCATTTTGAATATTCGAGTCGAGCTCGAACCAACCCCAACTAACCCCAAATCGACACCCCTGAACCAACATGTTACCTTAACCCCAAATCCCGTGATAGTTTTGCTCGAATCTTAGCAAAACTCGTCGAATTTCAAATTCGATTGAACGAGCCCTAGAAGAACACAAAAAATCTGAGGTCTCAATCGACTTTAGTCAGGTGTTCTTAGTCAAGAACACTTGATTAAAGTCCGTTTGGACCTCACAAGTTCAAGCCACATTGACAACCGGACGAGTTAGGATTTAGCTTGAAGATTGAGGTATTTCTTCTCCTTTACGGTTCTAGTTCATTCATACTCGTTAGTTTAGTTTAATCGTTCTGTTAGTTTCATTCATTGTTGATGTCTCGGATATTCTTCTTTAGTTTTCTGTTTTGTTCTTCATCTCCAAAGACCTTTTATTTGGTCGATTTGTATTCTGTTATTTGTTCGAATGTGTTTGTTATAGAATAGTTATTCGTTTCGATTAAGGTCGTTAAGCGTTCAATTCATATTTGATTGGTTCTGTGTCTCTGCTGAAATACATGAAATCAAACTGTAGATCGCCCATTTGTTATTGATTATGTATGTTGACATCGACTAATCAATGTGGTCGATTAGTTTCGTAGGTCTTGTTTATTAGCATTCTAGGGCAGAATTGAACACTATCAATCACTGTTGAATCGAAATTCCTTCTTTATTGAACTGACTGTCTAACTAATTGGTGAATTGGAGATGGTTGTTGTTAGTTAAAGGTTGAAGGGTGTAACTAATGAAGGGTAGTACACATTAGGACTGTAATAGGATCAAAATCTGTATTTATTAACTTTAAATTAGAGAGTAACAGACTTAGCATTTTTTTTAGGTTTTAAAACTACCCTTGCCCATGAGTTAAACTAGTGGAACCTGCTGTTACAGTAGGGCATCCCACCAGGCTCTACACTTAGAGAATTTTAAACATAAAACCCCATGTTTGGACAAGTTTAAGTGGGAAAACAGAGGGGATAGTGGGCTGGCAGAGCATGGTCTGGGCAGAGATAGGAATGGGTAGGGGTATTAGTTTAGTGAGAAGCATTCATTCAAGGGGGAATTCAAAAACTATAAGTATAGGATGCAAAAGAGATAGAGGGGGACATTGTTTGATATCCAGAGAGACATTTTGGATACCTACAAAAACTTTAGACATACACAGTGATAGTGATTTTTGAGGAAGTATTCTGAAAGTACAGTGATAGGAGACATTTTTTGATATTCTGAAAATACAGTGGTTTTAGCTCACTGCTTCAGGCAGTCCTTGAGTCTGTTGAGTTGTGTCTTGAGGTCACTCTTTGCTCTTTCGACATTGTTGGTCATAGCACTAGGTTATTTGGTTGTTGAAACTTGCCGGGGCCTCAAGTCTCTTCTCCTGAGTTGCTATTAGACCTTGTGGCTGATTTATTGGTCTTAATTGGATCTGTGCTGGTTTTCTTGATCCTGTTTTGGGCTGCTCACTCCTTTTATTCATCAGTTGCTATTGATTGATACTGATTTTACTCTTGGTCGAATCCTACTGCTGTTTGGGTGTGGGTTTGGTTTGCTGTTGGTTGTGTTTCTGTTGCTGCATGCTCCTGTTGTGTTTGGTCCCGCTCTTGCTGTTGTTGCTGTGGTTTGTTTGACCCTGTTGCTGCTGGTTCACTACTGCTGTTGCTGTGAATTGCTTGCCACTCCATCACTGACCTCCTTTTCTTTTGCTCTTCAATACCGAGGTACACATTTATGAGTCTGAAAAATGAGATGCTCACAGATTCATATGTATTGGATGTCTTTTCTGTTATCCAAATGGATAGACTGTAATTAAGTAAATGTAGTGAATGTTGATTTTAGATTTCATGCCATACGGATAATAGACATATATGTATACCTTTGTGGACTGTTTGATCCATCTCGATTCATTCCCAGCAGCATGAAAAATCTGCTAGTTGTAGGTTCCTGGTTTAAGTTTGCATCATTAGTTTAAATGTAGTATAGTTTAGTACTTCAGTAGGGATAATAATCACCTTCCATTTTCAGTGTGTTATTTAAAAAATTCCCAGTCATAATATCGTTGGTTGAAGTCGATTGAGATAAAGTTGGTAGTTCTCGAATGTTAGTGATTTAAATGTTGGGGATTAATGTGAAGCTCAATAGTTGTTAAAACAAAATATTAGGTCCACTTGTCGGCAAATTGGGTGCAATTGAAGGATTTTGGTATATATATTTTGACATAGTATAAGTTTGGGCTTCCGAGTTAGGTAGTGGTGAGAATGAAGAGGTTTACCCCCTTTTGTTTGGAATTAGACTTAAACTTGAAACTCGAATTTCACCTCGTTGATTAAATTTGGATAAGTTAGTTTAAAGGGATAATTGACACTAGTCACTCTAAAATCCAGTTGACACATTAGTATAAGTATTCGTACATTTGACGTTATAAAATTTTCTTAGTTTAATCGATTCGCCCAAGTCATTGACAGAAATCAAAGTAGCTAGAAATGAGAAGTTCAAATATAAGATTTAACCGAATAATGCTTAAATAACAATTAGTCACTAGGTTTCACTCACGATTTATAATTAGAGATGAAACATATACGAAAAGGTAATATCTATGGGTCGACCTTCAAATAAACAATGAGATGGAACTCGTGAGAGAACAAAAACACACGGGGCCCTCGAATAATTGTCATGAGAACTTAGATTTGGCAAGACCGTTTAGTGAATTTCACGGTCCTTTTCCCAAAGTTAAACAGACGATAGACTCTTTAGGCGCGACTTGAAATGAAATTACTTTCCTAAATACGGGTGCGCATTTATGTGACCCAAATCTTACTCTCGGCACAACTGAAATACATTAAAGTCATAGGCGTACCGGTTGCGGTGTGACTTGAAATGTGTTTTCGTGACGTCGCAATACTTCTAAAATAAAAAAGCGGAACATAATAGCACATGGTTAAAATATATAGAGAAATCAGATAAAAGTAAAAATTGCAGTTGAGCGACCGTGCTAAAACCACGGAATCCGGGAGTGCCTAACACCTTCTCCCGGGTTAATAGAATTCCTTATCCAGGTTTCTAGTTTCGCAGACAATATTACAGAGTCATAAATTTCCTCGGTTCGGGATCAAACCGGTGACTTGGGACACCATTATTTTCCCAAGTGGCGACTCTGAATTAAATAAATTGATCCCGTTTCGATTGTCCTTCAATTGGAAAAACTCCCTTGCGCCCTCGCGGGTGCGGAAAAAGGAGGTGTGACACCAAACCCACTAATGTAGACTTCATGTTTGCAACCACAAAATCCAAGTTAAATACATTCATTCAACCCAAAACCAATTACCCATAATCACCCATGCATTTAATCTCCTAACCCATCAATTACCCACACTAGGGTTGGGCTACAACCCTAGCTATGGGTTTAGCTAGACATGGAAAGTGAAGAAGAAGAAGAAGAAATTAAAGCTAAAAATGACATAATAATTAATAGGAAATAAAATTCAAGGTTAAACTAGGACAAAATTGCCTAAAATAGGCGTAATAAGGTTGCTCACGAGCTCTGCCACTACAGTGTATCATAAAATCTGACCTAAAAAAGAAAAAGAAGCTATTTATACTACCCTGAAATTTCCGGACAAAAATGCCCCTGCGGGCCTCACGCGGACCGCACACTTTTGTCGTGCGGCCGCGTAGGGTAACTGGGCTGTTGAAGGTCTTTTCTGGAACAAGCACACGGACCGCACTCTTTTGGCATGCGACCGCGTGGGAACAGTGACGCGGACCGCACTGATATGTCCTGCGGCCGCATGAGCACAGTAACGCGGACCGCACTGTTTTGTCTCGCTGTCCGCGTGGGTTTGATCTGCATTTGAGGTCTCTCTGAAGTTCACCTGCGCGGCCACACACCAAATCAGTGCGGTCTGCGCAGCTCTAGCTTGATTCTCCTGGGTCTCTGAACTAGCCTGTACGGCCGCACACCAAAACAGTGCGGTCCGCACAGGCTTCCTTGAAGTCCATTCTTCTTTTTGTTGGCACTTTGCCGGTTTCACTCCTTTTTGAGCTACTTTGATGGTATTTATCCTCTATTCGCACAAACCTGCAAATTAGCGCACTTGTAAGTAGTTCAGAGCCACTTAAACACATTTATTGCACAAAGCTAAGGTAAAGCGGGGTTCAAAATCATGCAAAATTTTTAGTTATCGGGCATCCCGTGCCCCATCAATCTCATGGTCATGCTGACTACTAACTGGGGTCATACCTCTCTCTTAGCAAAAATCAGGAGGAATTCGTCTCTAAAAGGAGTGTTCAGCTATGTGTATGCTTGTGAAAGTATTTTTAACAAGAATTCTACCAACTAGAAAACATAAAAAGGAGAACGGACGGCACATATGAATGTTTCCTCACAACTCCCAAGCGGTAACGCTCATACAGGGAAGCAACCCATAATCACAATAACAAACAAATAGGAATGCCTCCACAGGCCGTCACAATTCTATACAATCAACCCCTAATATAGCTCACCTCATTACGCTATGTGTGCAATTAATAATATAATAAGCACCGCCTTGTTTCGCCACACGTACATAACAATGTTCCCACCTTATTCTGCCACATGTGCAACCCACATATAAGCATATAACATATCCCGCCTTATTACGTCGATGTGAAAACATTAATAACAACAATAGCACGGCAAAGACCTCGTACAACCCTTCAACAACAACCACACGGTAGAAACCTCGTGCATCACAGTAGCAACAACCGCATGGCAAAAACCTCATGCATCCCAAGATCAATAGCCACACGGCAGAAATCTCATGTATCACAATATCAACAGCCGCACGACATAAAGCTCGTGCATCAAATATCTAGTACAACACAACAAATGGCAATATATACAAGAACAAAGCAAGAGAATCAACTCAAGAAATTTCGTTCACCAAAAGACGGTACAACTAACTCACAAGGAATAACCATAATAGAGAAATACTAAGCGCAGTATGAACAACTCAACAAGGAAGAGATAATACGAAATAATAATTTCATAACACTTAGTTCAACAACAAGGAAGTTAACATGAATCAAATAACTACGATTATGGAAAATAACAACTAAACATAGGATACCCAACTTCTTTTCAATTACAACCAATTATTTACACGAGAGATAGAAATGGTGCTTTCCAAATAAAGAAAAACAATTAGGAATGATAATATGACTACATAAGGGTAAATGTCTACAGTTAAACAAGTAAAAGTCAATTAGGCAAAAAGAATAACCAAAAAGGAAAAATAAATTCCAGGTAGGTCATGTAGAGGTGAAACTAATAACAAGGAACTCAATCGTATCAAGAACAACTTCATATTCGATGATCATAAGGATCTAAGAACCTAAAAGGGGCAATTTTCCACAAATAAATCCAAGCACACACTCGTCACCTCAGGCGCAAGGAGTACAATCAATAAAGAACACTCAAATCCTAATGGGAAGTCTCCCACACAAGGTTAGGCAAGATACTTACCTTAATCAGTCCAATTTAATACTCAATTTAGCTTTTCCTTTCCAATTCATCAATGCTTGGCTTAATCTAGCCACAAAAAAACTTGAATACATCAAACATGCAAGAGAAAACAATTTCAATTGACAAAACTATGATTCTTATTCAATTTGCAAAAAGTCAACAAAAGTCAACTCCTCGGGCCCGCACCTCGGAACCCGGTAAAATCTACAAAAATAGAATATCGATTCCGCTACGAGTTCACCATATAAAAATTATCTAATTTCGATACTATTTGGTCATTCAAATCATCATTTTACATTTTTGAAAGATTTCACAATTTTTCCCAAATTTTCCTTTAGATTCTCATGAATTTGATGTTAAATCTAATATATAATCACAAAATATAGTTGGAAAAGGATTAGAGACACTTACCCAATAATTTGGAGAAGTTTGTGTCTTTGAAAAATTGCCTATGGAGGTTTAGGATTTGAGAAAATTAAAAAATAGGTGAAAATCCCGTCAAAAACCTCACTTAACAGGCCTCAAATATCGCATTTGTGAACCAGGATTCGCAATTGAGAACCCTTAGAAATTGCAAACAAAAAAAGGCTGGCAGAAGTCGCATTTGCGATAAAAAGTTCGCATTTGCGAATGTGAGCACGTGATTTTTGCCTTACTCGAGAAGTACTCCCAGAAAATTCAAAAAAATAAAAATAGTTTCGTGTTGGGCATGCTTTGTGTGATTTTGTGTTTTGTGTGCACGTTTATTTATTTAAATTAAAAATACAAAAAATATATGCTAGGCTTTGCATTTTCAGCATTTGATATCGAAGTCATGTGATTTACATTTTTGGGTGATATGTAATCGTGTGCGTTAATTGTAGTAAAAAACAGCGGTGTTATAGGTTGGTATATATATATGTGTGTATATATATATATATGTATGTATATATACATATATATATATATATACATACACATATGTACATAATACATCATGAAGATCCGAGTTGGGCCAATTTTAGTCTAAAAGTCAGGCCCAAGTGAATTGCTTCTGATCTGGCCCAAATATCCGTCCAGCTTCAGCCTATGTAACGTTTGATCTGGACCGTTGGATTTATTATCCAACGGCCCAGATTAATCCGTTAATTCCAAAATTCATCCAGCCTAGGACTTAACCAAACGGCACCGTTTGGTTTAAGTGAGAGGATCCTGATCGTTGATCAAGTTTGATCCAACGATCAGGATCTAACTACTCAAAACATATATAAGCTCCTTTCCATACCCCGCCCCCCCAAGCCAGACCCCCCCTCTCCCTTCTTCTCCCTCAGGAGCTCTCAAATCCCCGGCCTCCTCCGCCGTACTCCGCCTGCCGGAAATCGCCTCACGGCGGTTCCGGTAGGCCAATCAAACCCAAACCAATGCCAAAATCTTCCCTTCGCCTCACTCATTACGAATCCAGCCTCCCTTTACCTCGAATCACTCCAGAACTCCTCGAATCTTCATTTGAAGATTCGAGTCAACTCGAACTTACGCCAAATCACCCCAAACTCACCCCAAACCCTCACATGGCCTCCCTCGTACCCCCGCCGGCATTGGTCTGCTTCGAATCTAACCAGAAATACAAAAGCCCCAAATCCCACCCTCAAGAACCCTAAACTTAAAATGGTCGAATTAGGCCAAATTAATCGAGGTTTTGGGGTCCAATGGACTTTATTCGGGGTGTTCTCGGTCGAGAACACTTCGATTAAGGTCTATCCGACCTCAAAATGGGCAAGCCGAGTTCGAACTTGGGTCATTCTGATTCCTGAGGTATTTTTTCTTTCATTTTTTGTTTGTTGTTGTTGTTTTGATTGTTGGTTTTGGTAATATCTTGTTACATGTATAATCTACCGCATTTGGACCTTCTTACTGTCGTCTTTCAAATTTACTCTGCCCCTCCCCAACAGACCTTCTATTTGGTCGGTTTCTTTCTGATTATTTGTTAATTGTAATGGCTTTGTACGATTGATTGATTTAAGGTCGTCAAATAAGTTAGTTTGAATTGTCAACCCCCGAGTCTGCCCAAAATTTGTGAATCACTGAGTTGTCAATTAGTTTCGATTGTATGGAATGTCATTGATTAATTCTATGGTTTGGTCTTGTTAGAACACTGGTTAATGATTAATACTGCTAAGATTGATCCAAGCCACTGTTGGTTTAACAGATTTTTTGAATTATCAGTGATGTTGGGATATAGTTGTTAGTGATTTGAATCAGAATGTTAGCATCTTAGGATTTAAAAAATGCCCTACCCATGAAATGACCTAGTGGAACCTGCTGTACAGCAGGGCACCACCAGTCCCTGCAGTCTTTGATTTAAAATAACATAACCCATACCTAGACAAGTTTAGTGGCTAAAACAGAGAATATACTGGGCTGGCAGGGTGTGGGCAGGATGGGTCTGTTGATTAGTGTATTTTTGAATTCCTGATTCTTTTGGCTTTGGGGGGGAGTTCATTTTTAACTATAAGTATAAGACACTTGAGTGATAGAGAGGACACGGACATATATACAGAAAAAGGCATACATTTTTGAAGAAGAGAGAGGAAGAAAAGATTCTGCATTTCTCTTTCTCACTGTTTCAGTCAAGTTCATTGTTCTATTGGATTAGTTTAAGGGACAAGGGGTCTGTCTTAGCTATAAAAACAGGAGGGAGATAGACTCTTAAGGGTGGTCTGAAACATTGAGGAGATACATAGACAGACATTGAAATACACAGTGAGGGTTCACAGTATACACATACCAGAATATAGATAGAGAGAGCTGGGAGGTGTAGACTGAAAGTTACTGTTCCATTGGGTTTTGTTACTGTTTCGTTTGTGGTTGTCTCTGCTGTGGTTCTTAGTTCTCAGGCTACTGCTTTGGTTTGCTTCACTGGGGTGTTCTTCTGTTGCTGTTGATTGCATCTTGGTTTTTGTTGTGTTCTATCTTTTGGGTATTGCCAGTGTTGTTGCTGTGTTGACTGCCACTATTTGTTGTTGATCTTGCTGTTGGATTTGTTGACTGGCCACTGGTTACTGTTGTTCTTCTGTTTGTTGTTGTTGCTGTGCTACTGTGGCTTTGATTGTCACTGGTCTTGTGTCACTGCTGAGATACCGCTCTTCATTCATCCATTTGTTCCTTTTCTTATCCCAGGTACACCTCTATAATTCAATAGTCCCAAACTGAAGATGTGAGATGAATGCATGAAGAATGTGAAGTTTAAGCCTGTTTTCATTTTTTTTGTGTTCTTTCGGATGATGAGATGAAGTAGTTCAGTTGTTAATACTTTAGATTGTTAATAGTCCTTTTTGTGTAATTATATCGGATTGTATGAATTTGAACTTTTGAAAACATTGCTGATACTCGAGCATTATCAAATATTTGAGACTATTAGGATGATTGTTAATAGATTTGGATTTCAATTAAGCCTAGCAGGTAAAAATTTAGAAAGGATTCACTGATATCCCATTGTGAGAGCATTTCATTAGTTGATGGCATGAAAGCAGGTTCGAGTAAGACATGACCATTTAGATTAAATCTCAAAATAAGTAGTGTTAGTAGTTAATGAAGGTAGACTAAAATAATCCGCTAATGAGCGTTTGTAGATCAACTAATGTGAATGATTTTGTCGGAATTTGCTAGGTCACTTGAGTAAATGACATCGCTTTAAATAGCAATTTGAATAAAATTAGTAACTAATATTAGTGATGAACGTTAGCATAAAGTTCAAAATGACTTTCGTATTACACATAGTTAACTCCATTGGCTCAATTCATCTAATACGGTTGGTTTAATTAGAGAATGGTTAGTTTGTTCTGATATTTTGTCAAATTCGTATGCTATTTATAATTTTAGTTTTAGTATTATTCGCTTGTAGAATAAGGCATAAAATAATTTCCCTTATGCAAGCTCGAGTGCAATTTCCGTTCACATTGATTTAATAACTAATAGGAGGTCCGAGCTTATAAACATGCAATAAATTAGGACCTTTTCTCTTTTATTTAGAGACGAACTTAGTAGAAAAATGTAGTCACTTTAGGATTGTCCTTTTAAAATAAACGAGACGAGCCTCGCCAAAAATACACCATTGTGGGGCCCTCGAATAATTGTCATGAAAACTTAGACTTGGAAGGACCGTCTAGTGAATTTCACGGTCCTTTTCCCAAAGTAAATAGACGATAGACTCTTTAGGCACGACTTGAAATAAAAATTACTTTCCTGAATACGGGTGTGCATTTATGTGACCCAAATCTTACTCTCGGCGGAACTGAAATACATTAGAGTCGCAGGCGTACCGGTTACGGTGCGGCTCGAAATGTGTTTTCGTAACGTCGCAATTCTTCTAAAAATAATGGCGGAGCATTAAAAGCACATAGTTAAAATATATAAAAGAATCAGATAGAAACAAAAAATTGCAATTGAGCGACCGTGCTAAAACCACGGAATCCGGGAGTGCCTAACACCTTCTCCCGGGTTAACAGAATTCCTTATCCAAATTTCTAGTTTCGCAGACTGTATTACGGAGTCATAAATTTCCTCGGTTCGGGATTAAACCGGTGACTTGGAACACCATTATTTTTCCAAGTGGCGACTCAGAAATAATTAAAATAAATCCCATCTCGATTGTCCTTTAATTGGAAAAACTCTTTGCATCCTTGCGGGTGCGTAAAAAAGAGGTGTGACAGCTCTGGCGACTCTGCTGGGGAATATGCCCAGAACTTCGGTTCAAGGTTTAAGAACTCGAGCTCATTTAAATTGTTATTTTGTCTATATCTGATTCTATTACATGTTTAATTAACGTGCTACATGTCTACCGCTTTGATACTAGCTGCACTGTACATACAAACTGTTATATGTTTACCGCTTTGATATTACGTGAACTGTATATAAAACTGTGCCGCAAACCCTTCACTTCTCACCCCCGGGGATGTGCTCACTGGTTGAGACTCCCTATTCTGTTAGTGTCATACCCGAAATAAGGAAGAGGCTCGGAAAGTTTCTAAGCCGGTTGGCCTTTTGGTTCCCGGAAAGGAGCTCCTTCCTCAACTCGAGTTGTCCGCTCGGGTACACAGTCTAGAACACATACCCAGGTTTTTAAACTTAGAATAACGTAACTTCATGCCGGATCCCTAGTAGGAACGCTTATTTGCATCATGTTGCATTTGACTTAGGGGACTCAACACAGGGGTTGGGTCCGTCTAGGACGAGGCAACCTGAAATGAAAGACCATCTTGCCATGCCATGTTTGTTTCAAGCATTTATTCGAACTTGCATGCTGACCGGCTTTTAAATACTGAGGAGAAACGAAAAAAAGAAACAGTGTGGGTAAATAGATATTTTCAGAAAATACAAAAATGGGTCTTACCAACAAAACCAATAGTTTGTTAACAAGAGACAACGGAAGGTTGACTTTGACGACAATGGGTTTCTTAACAAAATGTGTTTTTTTTGTCGATCAATAAAAGAAAATGTGTTTTTTGACAAAATGTGTTTTCTTTGTCGGTCAATAAAGGAAAATGTATTTCTTAACAAAGTGTGTTTTGTCGGTCAATAAAAGAAATAGTTTGTCTTGACGGACCGAACTACGCGAGTTTGATTCTCACCGGAAGTGAGATACGTAGGCAACCCCCGTCGGGTCCAACTTGCCATTTTTCAGAAATATATACCAAAATCTGTAAATTTTGAAAAAACCATTGCCAGCCAAAATGATCGATTTCTTTAAATAAATGTGCAGGATGAGCACGATTCGAAATGAACCCTTTTCACTCATGACTAAAATCCCGGTACAAATACGGCTATGGTGGAATGATCTAGGCCAAGGAGGACAGGATGAGGTTAAAAAGTATTTGAAAGGTCTCACGGGTCTGCTTGAAATAAAACCTCGTGGGGACATCATAAGAGCCTTAGTCACATATTGGGACTCCGCGCACAATGTCTTTCACTTCTCGGACTTCGAGCTCACCCCAACTGTTGAGGAAATGACCGGATACATTGGAAACACCGATATACCATTGGGGCAGCAATATCTAATCGCCCCCAGGGTTGTCGCCGTACACCGGTTTTTAGACTCACTAAAGACGGCCAGGACGGTACGTAACCCGGATCTAGCACGAGGGTTTTGTACTTTGGACTTCATTTATCAAAGGTACGGTCATGCGGGAGGTTTCGACGACCCAGAAAACAAATTATGCAGCAAGGGTAATCGCCCGAAATGGGAGGAGCACAGACGAGTTGCTTTCATGATAGCCTTTTTAGGACTCGTGGTATTCCCGAGGAAAGACGGGAACATTGATATAAAGTTAGCCGGAATCGTCAGTACTTTGCTTGACCAAAGTGAGAGTACTCTTGCTCCTATGATACTGTCAGACATATATCGAGCCCTCACAATCTGCAAAGCCGGGGGAGATTTTTTCGAAGGCTGTAATTTACTGCTGCAAATGTGGATGATCGAGCACCTGTGTCGTCGCACTCAATTCTTGAGATATGGTCTAGTTGAGAAAACTTGCATAAGCGAATTCTACACAAGGATTGATAGGGTCGTCTTGCCTGAAGGAACATTGGCATGGAGGGCATACTTTCAAGCTCTCAACGCAAGCCAAATACAATGGACGTTGGGTTGGTTGCGGATAGACAGAATCGTGTACATGCCAGCAGCTAAGTCCCCCTTTCTCTTAATGGGACTTAAAAGCATTCAACCTTATGCGCCCCATCGGGTGTTGAGACAGCTCGGGAGGTGTCAGATAGTACCCAAAGAAGAAGACCTAAGTACCCATGTTATTGAAATTGGTCCCGACGGTCAATTCCCGGAAGCGAGGGTCCGCCAGATCTGGAGCAAATGCCAATATCTAGAGGCAAACACTTGTGTGCACGACCGAGCTAGAGGAGAGGTTGCACCTAGATATCTTACTTGGTACAAAGGAGAAACGTCGGGGGAAAGACCAGCCAAAAGACCTCACCTCAGGGAATTTGCTGAAGCGTCCCAAGACCAATGGGACTGGTTGGCTAAGGAAGAGGTTTACAAAACCAGGATCGGCAAGATAGAGCAACAGGTCCAAGATCTTCAATTTGAAAGGGATTTGCAAGCCGCCGCCAACGAAGGAGATAAAAAGAAGTTGGCGCAAGAAAATGACTTTCTGAGAGCTCAAATCCAGCAAATGAAAAGGGATGCTGACAGACAGTTGAGGAGTCGGGCGGACGAAAAATTGATAAAGGGTTTGAAAAGCCAGGTTGCCGATGTCCAAAGAGAATTGGAAGAGTCTAAGGCCCAAATAGCGAGGATCCGAGCTAGCTGGAGAAAGGAGGCACATCAACATGCACTTCACCTACAACGGGTGGAAGAGGATTACACTGATATCGTCACCAGTTTAAGGGAAGCAAATGTTGTCCTCGGAGAGCGGGTTTTTAAGCAAGCCCAAGATGCCAGAGCAGACCTCGACCATTGCCACAACTTTGATGGCCCGACTGCAAGGACAAGTGGATAGGCTCCTAGACCAAGTCACCAACAATGCTCGAAGGTTGGGGGCGAAAAACCAGCAAATAGAGCGGCTACTCGGAGAAAGGGACATGATCAAGGATAGAATTGGAGAAATCGGGCACTATGTCACCATGAAGTGCCTAGCTTGTGAACGAATGCCCCGCGCCGACCTTTTCGCTTCAATTATGGGTTATGTTCATCGGATCATGGAAGAGTTGAGGGAACTGCATAAGGACCTCACACCAAGGCCCGCGGCAAGGCCGAATGATGCCTCGCGGGCCCCCAGGGATTTTAAGGGCATTAGATTTTTGATTGAAAATGTATTTTGAAATGTTGAGTCAAGCTAGTTGGCATTTTTATCTTTACTTTCCCAAGTCAAGCATTTTCTTTTGTTTTGCTGATTGTTGTAAGACGTGTTTTGTAACTACACGGTTTATTTGATATAAAAGTTACTGAATTTCGCCACAATCTTGTTACCAGAACTACGCTCGGTCTGATTCACGCGGGGTCGTGATACGTAGGCAATCCACATAAGATTCGACCACCACTAAAAAGAAAGAAAAAGAATCCAAAGGCTAAATAACAATAAGGCTTGCAAAGATAGTCGAAAAAGAAAAAAAAAGAAAAAGAAAAAGAAAAAGAAAAAGAAAAAGGGCCGGAATGACGCATGTTAAAGAGTACACGTAGAAAGGGCTATTTGGTTAGGTGCATTGCATCCAACGTGCTATAACATATCTGTCAAACTCGGTGAACTAACAAGTTTGTTGCGTGTTCCAGAAAGTTTAGCAGTTGGTTTGACAGAATATACTGGCCAGCCATCACTACCGTACTAGATCCAAAGGACCAGTTACAGTAAGCATGTCGAGTTCTCGCAAGAGTCTCGAGGAAGAAAAGTCCGAGCTACAAATCATGAAGGAAGAAGTAGACCGGTTAAAACAACAGATAACAGAGATGCACCTGGCCTGGGCCAGGGAACAATCTTCACCAAACCGCCCTACTCTCGCCTCAGCTCCGGAACATCCGCCCGTCGATCCTTCAACAAGCGCCCCAAGCTATCCTTACTTTCAGGGGGAAAACCCATATGCCACCCACATTCCACCAGCCAAACCAAATCCTCCTCCGGTCGCCCCTGTTTTTGTGGCCCCTCCACCTGCTCCTCTGCAAAGGCCGGCCAGCGAGCCATATGTTCGGATCCATGACAACTCTTACTATCCTCCAGAGCCTACTTTCAGGGCTCCTGAACCACAATCACATACACCTCACTGGGATAATCCGGCAGAACCGGAAAAACACTTCCAAAGTTCGGAGCACGAGGAAGTTGTCAGAAAAGTTAAAAGCCTGGAGCAGTCCTTCAGGAACATGCACGGTTTAGGCAACCAGGTCAGCGTCGCCTATAAGGATCTATGCCCATTCCCGGACGTCCGGTTGCCAGCAGGATTTAAAATGCCCAAATTCGACCTATACGAGGGGCATGGTGACCCAGTGGCCCACCTGCGGGGGTTTTGCAGTAAAATGAGAGGGGCCGGAGGACGGGACGAGCTTCTGATAGCCTACTTCGGCCAGAGTCCGGGAGGATCGGCGTTGGAGTGGTACACTAGACAGGATCCCAGTAGATGGTTTACGTGGGATGATCTGGCTCAAGCTTTTATCGGCCAGTTCCAATACAATCTTGAGATAATCCCCGACCGCCTATCATTGCTGAAAATAGAGAAGAAGCCTGCTGAAAGCTTCAGGGAATTTGGTTTCCGATGGAGGGAACAGGCGGCCAGGGTAGATCCGCCGATGAGAGAAAGCGAGATGGTGGATTACTTCTTGCAGACATTAGAGCCCACCTACTTCGGACATCTGGTAACGTCCGTAGGTAAATCATTCACCGAGGTGATAAAAATGGGGGTATGATCGAGGAAGGTTTGAAGGCCAACAAGATCATGAGTTACTCAGCACTGAAAGCCACCACTCAGGCTATCCAAAGTGGTACTGGAGGAGTACTGGGGAAAAAGAGGAGAGAGGAAGTGGCGGCCGTCGAGTCCGGGGCATGGTTCAAAAATAGAGGCCCCGCACCCCAATATAGCCCACCCCAGCCTCACCACCAAAATTACCCCCACAACCCATATAGCTACCCGCAACATTACTATCCCGCACCTGATCCTCATTTTACCGTCCACCATGCACAGTCATATTCTGCACCTCCCGCTCATGCACCGTGGCGTGCACCAAACCCCCAGAACAATCATCCACCCCCAAGAGCTTACAGAAACCCCTCGGGCGCGAGTTTCCGTCCGAACCAGGCATTCAGGGGCGACAGGGCGCCGAGGCCAAAGACTTTCACTCCCTTAGGAGAGTCTTATACCAGTCTGTTCCACCGGTTGAAGCAAGTAGGTTTGCTAAATCCGGTTGAAGCTAAGTTGCCAAACCCCCTTCCGAAGAACTTGGACCATTCGGTAAATTGTGCCTACTGCTCGGGATGTCCGGGACATGATACAGAAAAGTGTTGGAGGCTGAAGACGGCCATCCAGGAGCTCATTGACACCCGCAGGATCGAGGTCCGGACTCCAACAGAGCCCAACATCAACCAAAACCCGCTCCCAGCTCATCATGAGACCAATATGATCGAGTTGGTACGGGCGGAGGAAGGAAAGGAGAAAGCCTCTCAGACTGTAATGATGATTAGGTCTAGCGGGACAGGAACGAGAAAAGGGCCAAGCTGTGATGAGTCGCCCAGTTGCAAGAAAGACATACCAGGAGAGTCGGAAGCAGGAAAGGAAAGTGTGAACGAAGTACCGGTGAAGCCGGCCAAGATAGTTGTACCAGGGGCAGCAATCAAGCCCATCCTGACAGTAGCGGGCGTTCGAATGGATCCTTTCATCATCCAACCGGCAACACAGCTGCCAGTAACTGATAGCCGGGCTGTCCCATGGAATTATGCTCGGATTACAACGACCTACAGAGGAAGGGAGGTGAAAGAGGAAGTTTGTGAAGCCCAAGGGTTGACCCGCTCGGGGAGATGTTTTGCCCCTGCGGAATTGAGGAAGACCACTCCGGCGGTATTGAAAAAGCCGGTCACTGATGAAGAGGCGGAAGAATTCTTGAAAAAGATGAAGCTGCATGACTACTCTGTCTTAGAGCAGTTAAAGAAGACTCCGGCACAAATATCATTGCTATCCTTGCCGATACATTCTGAAGAACATCGGCAAGCATTGATGAAAGTCCTGAATGAGGCACATGTACCGGATAAAATCTCAGTGAGCCATTTGGAGAAGATCACCAATCGGATCTTCGAAGCAAATCGGATCACCTTCACCGATGACGAGTTGCCTGAGGAAGGCACCGAGCATAACAGGGCTTTATATCTTACGGTGAAGTGTGAAGAGGCGGTGGTTACCAAAGTCTTGGTCGATAATGGGTCCAGTGCTAACATTTGTCCTCTCTCTACACTGGGCAAATTAAAAGTAGACATCGGCAGGGTACGCGAGAACAGGGTATGTGTTCGAGGGTTCGACGGAGGAGGTAAAGCGTCGGTTGGTGACATAGTGCTAATCTTGACAATTGGGCCAGTGGAGTTCACCATGGAATTCCAAGTGCTGGATATGGTGGTGTCATATAACCTCCTAATAGGGCGACCATGGATTCATGCCGCAAGAGCAGTTCCATCCAGCTTGCACCAGCTCGTCAAGTTTGAATGGGACCAGCAGGAGATCGTCGTTCATGGAGAGAACGACCCACAATCGGGCACCATCATTCCCTTTGTTGAGACGGAAGAAGACGTTGGGCCGTGGGTATATCAAGTCTGCGATGTGGTGCCCGCCCACCGAGTTCCGGAAGGGGAATGTATTCCCGGCGACAGAACAATTATTGCGGATGTCATGGTGGCGCATGAAATGTTGCGACATGGTTTCGTACCCGGTAAAGGGTTAGGTGCATCTCTGCAAGGAATTATACAACCGGTATCAGTGGTCGAAAACTTGGGAACCTTCGGCTTGGGATTCCAGCCAACCTCGGAGGACATCCGGCGAGCAAAGAGGAGCAAGCAGAAAACATGGGTGCTCCCAAAGCCTGTTCCACGCCTCTCCCAATCTTTTGTCAGGTCCGGAGCAAGAGGACATCCAGCGCCAAAGATTCCCGGTCCTACGATCAGGCCAGATGAAGAGTTCTTCAGGAAATTCGAGAACCTATTCACGGATGTATGTATGCTCGAGGACGGTGAAGGATCCAGTCATGCCGATATACAATTTGTGGGACCAAAGGCAAAACTGAATAACTGGAAGGCTACTCCTCTCCCTGTCCGGAAGGAGTCTTGGTAGTTTGTCTTGGATTGTCTTTCTTTCGAAATTTTGTATTGGGGGTTTGTCCCCGGAGTAAAATCCCGTTCGTTTTGTTTATTTTTGATTTAAGTTTGCAGTTTGTTTTCCCCTTTGTACAATTCCCATCAATGAAAGTTGGTTCCTTCGTGTCTAATTTTGTTTATCTTTTCTTCTTTTTACTTTTCTGAACAGCCTTCTTGCAACTGATCTTAATGACATGGCGCACTTAAAGATTAATCAACCCAGTCTAGAAAGTCAATCGGGTTTGGAAATAATAACACATGAAATAAGAAGTGACGAGAGTGAGTCGAGTACGGCGATGATGAAGCCGTGGAAGAAATCGGTGAAGAATTAAGTCACTTCGAGGAAAAGCCCAAACCGAACTTAAATGATACCGAGGCCGTTAATCTAGGGAATGCTGATGACGTCAAAGAAACCCGGATAAGTGTCCATATTGAACCCAATCCGAGAGAAGAATTGATCAAAACACTCATGGAGTTTAAAGATATTTTCGCATGGTCGTACGACGACATGCCGGGACTCAGCACTGATCTAGTGGTTCATAGATTACCCACTGATCCGGCATATCCTCCCGTCAAGCAAAAGCTGCGGAAATTCAAGATAGAGATGAGTGTAAAGATCAAGGAGGAAGTGACCAAGCAGTTGCAGGCGAAAGTCATTCGTGTCACTCGATACCCCGAATGGTTGGCCAACGTAGTACCGGTGCCAAAGAAAGACAGAAAGATCAGAGTATGCGTGGACTACCGCAATCTCAACAAGGCGAGTCCTAAGGATAATTTCCCGCTTCCCAATATCCATATCCTGATTGATAATTGCGCCGGACGTGAAATCGGATCCTTTGTGGACTGTTATGCGGGATATCATCAGATCTTGATGGATGAAGAGGATGCAGAAAAGACGGCTTTTATCACACCGTAGGGGACTTATTGCTACCGAGTTATGCCGTTTGGTTTGAAGAACGCAGGGGCAACCTATATGAGGGCGATGACTACGGTATTCCATGACATGATACACAAGGAAATTGAGGTGTACGTGGATGATGTGATCATAAAATCTAGGCGTCGAGAAGACCATGTTGCTGACCTCAGGAAGTTCTTTCAAAGACTCCGAAGGTACGACATCAAGCTTAATCCGGCCAAATGTGCATTCGGAGTTCCGTCAGGAAAGTTGCTAGGATTCATCGTCAGCCGACGGGGCATTGAGTTGGACCCATCCAAAATCAAGTCCATTCAGGAGTTACCCCCGCCGAAGAATAAAACAGAGGTAATGAGTCTGTTGGGAAGGTTGAATTACATCAGTAGGTTTATTGCCCAACTTACGGCAACTTGTGAACCCATATTCCGCCTATTGAAGAAAGACGCCGCGATAGAATGGACGGCAGAATGTCAGGAAGCGTTTGACCGGATCAAAGGGTATCTGTCAAATCCACCCGTACTAGTTCCGCCTGAGCCAGGTAGACCCCTGATTCTTTATCTGACGGTCTTGGAGAATTCGTTTGGCTGCGTACTGGGGCAACATGATCTTACCGGCAGGAAGGAACGGGCCATTTACTACCTCAGTAAGAAGTTCACAGTCCACGAGGTCAAGTACACTCATCTAGAAAAGACATGTTGCGCCCTGACTTGGGTAGCCCAAAAGCTGAAACACTACTTGTCTTCTTACACCACTTACCTCATTTCGCGTCTGGATCCGTTGAAGTATATTTTCCAGAAACCCATGCCTACGGGGAGGTTAGCAAAGTGGCAAATATTACTTACGGAATTCGACATCATATACGTGACAAGGACGGCTATGAAAGCTCAAGCCCTAGCCGATCACTTAGCTGAAAATCCCGTTGATGACGAATACGAACCTTTGAGGACGTATTTTCCAGATGAGGAAGTATTGCAGATTGAGGGGTTAGAACCAACCAAGGATCCGGGATGGAAGCTCTTCTTCGATGGAGCGGCAAACGCAAAAGGAGTCGGAGTAGGGGCTGTGCTCATATCTGAAACAGGACATCATTATCCTGTTACTGCTCAACTGCGTTTTCACTGTACCAATAACATGGCTGAGTACGAGGCATGTATCTTGGGGTTGCGATTAGCGGTGGACATGGATGTACGGGACGTCTTGGTCTTGGGGGACTCGGACCTTCTGGTACATCAGATTCAGGGAGAATGGGAAACCAGAGATTTAAAGCTTATCCCATATCGTCAGTGTTTGCACGACTTGACCAAACGCTTTCGATCGGTAGAATTCAGGCACATCCCAAGGATGCATAATGAGGTTGCCGACGCGTTGGCTACTTTAGCATCAATGCTACATCACCCGGACAAGGTTCGTGTCGATCCGTTACATATCCATGTCCGGAATCAACATGCTTATTGTAATGTAATAGAGGAAGAGGTGGATGGTGAACCGTGGTTTCATGATGTCAAGGAATACCTCAGGTTAGGAGTATACCCAGAGCAAGCAACTGGAGATCAAAAGCGAGCTATTCGGCGGTTGGCGAACGGATTTTTCCTTAGTGGAGGGGTGCTGTACAAAAGAGCCCCAGACTTGGGATTATTGAGATGCATAGATGCAAGTCAAGCCACAACAGTTATGACGGATATACACTCGGGAGTTTGCGGACCACACATGAGCGGATACGTATTGGCAAAGAAGATTCTTCGAGCAGGATATTATTGGATCACTATGGAGCGGGATTGTATAAGTTTCGTGCGAAGATGCCATCAGTGTCAGATACACGGAGATTTGATTCATTCTCCGCCGACTGAATTGCATACAATGTCGGCACCATGGCCGTTTGTCGCATGGGGTATGGATGTTATTGGACCTATTGAGCCTGCGGCTTCCAATGGTCACAGGTTCATTCTGGTAACGATTGATTATTTTACCAAGTGGGTGGAGGCCAAAACATTCAAATCAGTGACCAAGAAGGCGGTAGTGGACTTCGTACACTCCCACATCATTTGTAGGTTCGGAATCCCAAAGATGATCATTACAGATAACGGTGCAAATCTTAACAGTGGATTGATGAAAGAGGTATGTCAACAGTTCAAGATTACACACCGAAATTCCACACCGTATCGCCCAAAAGCAAATGGTGCGGTCGAGGCAACAAACAAGAACATAAAGAAGATATTGAGGAAAATGGTAGAAGGATCTAGGCAATGGCATGAAAAGCTACCATTTGCGCTGTTGGGTTATCGCACTACCGTCCGGACCTCGGTAGGTGCAACTCCTTACTTGTTGGTATACGGGACTGAAGCAGTAATACCCGCAGAAGTTGAGATTCCGTCCCTCCGAATTGTCGCTGAAGCTGAGATTGACGACGACGAATGGGTCAAAACCCGATTAGAGCAACTGAGCTTGATCGATGAAAAGAGATTGACGGCAGTATGTCACGGCCAATTGTATCAAAGGAGAATGGCGAGAGCATACAACAAGAAGGTACGTCCCAGGAGATTTGAAGTGGGACAGCATGTGCTGAAGAGAGTTCTACCACACCAGGCCGAGGCGAAAGGCAAGTTCGCTCCAAATTGGCAAGGACCTTTTGTGGTGACTAGAGTATTATCCAACGGCGCTCTATGTCTGACTGATGTCGAGGGAAGATGCACCGATATGGCTATCAATTCTGATGCGGTTAAGAGATATTATGTGTAATTCTTTAATGCATTTGTCAACGTTTGGTTTCGTTTGTGTGTACTTGGCATTTTTTCGGAGAATGAAATGACAGAGGCAATTTTTCTGCTACCCAAACACTTTAACCTTTGTTTCCCCATTTGAGCCTTAGTTATTCTTTCATATACCCTCTTTCGGAATCATCAAGGAAGATGTGTAACAGAATAGAAAAGAAACAAAAAAGTAATACAAGAAAAAGTGAACTACGTTCGACCTGATTCCTCAAGAAGGATACGTAGGCGCCACACGGCTCGGTCATAATAAAATAAAAATCAAAAAATCCCCCAAGCAACAAAACTGGGGCAGAAGTCATTGTTTTCGTTGGAAAGATAGTGTGGATTCCGAAAGTTGTAATAAGCTAACCGTCGAGGCTAAACCGCTTTCTTCAGCCTCACGCGCAGAAACCATATTAAGAACCAGAAAGACCTCTCGATCAGTATTTGAAAAGTGCCAAGTCATGTGAATGAAGGCCAAGGGTGACATCCCGACCCTCGATTGAATCCAGGATGCACAAGCCGAAAGGGGATAACGCTCTAGAGGGAATCTCAGGGGTGATACCCCTGCCGCAGGGAAAGAAAGCATAAATGAGAGAGTCTTAACGGTGAAAACCCTTGCGGGCACCTTAAGGCGAAGGAAGTTGAGAGAAGCATAAACGAGAGAGTCTTAACGGTGAAAACCCTTGCGGGCACCTTAAGGCGAAGGAAGTTGAGAGAAGCATAAACGAGAGAGTCTTAACGGTGAAAACCCTTGCGGGCACCTTAAGGCGAAGGAAGTTGAGAAAAGTAAAATGAGAGAGTCTTACGGTGAAAACCTTTACGGGCACCTTAGGGCGACGGGAGATAGAGAAAAATGAGAGAATCTCACCAGTGAAAACCCTTTGAAGGGCACGGTGAGGTGGCAGGATGAGATGGTTACAAGATGTCTGCATGAGACAAGGTTGGGACATCCGTTTTACCTCTAGCAGGACGCGGTATCAGAAAGTGATTGACATGAATAGACTGGGTAGTTTAATCTCAAAGGCGCGGCATAACATTGGATCAGGCACACATTCAGATAAGTTTTCCTATTTTTAAGTTCAGAAAAGTTTTTCTCTTCTTTTGTCAATTGCGGTAGTCTTTTCTTTTCTTTTCTTTCATTTTCGAAAATTGATTTTTTAAAAAAGCTTACTACCAAGTCTCCCAAAGCAGTATATTGAAAGTGAATAGGCATGGAACAAGGCAATGAGACAGAAGTCGTTACGATAATGAGATTGGGATGACAGGCTGAGTGGAAGGTTCGCAAGAACTATGGAGTATGATGGACACATGTGGCATGTCCGAAAGGTGATTCCACGCAACAGATCACCGGCTAAAAGAGTCGGACCAAACCAAAGAGTGGAATAAAAGATGAGAGGTCGTTCGTGGAAAAAGCATCTTCCCAAGCAAGCGTCAACGTCGTCCTCAAAGTTCGAGAGAGGCCAAGCAGCCGAAAGAGAATGGCCTCAACAAGAGTGGCACGACCACTCGCGGCGTTTTGAAACTAACAATTTTTCTTTGATTTAAAGCAGGAAAAGAGGGTCCGACGGCGGAAAAGCATACCGTCCAGAAGTTTATCACACTGGGGCAGAAAATTTTCTCCGGTTGCGAAAATTTTCTGGAAAGCAAGACTCAGAGGATAAAGGTAGAAAGCAACACAAGATGGGGTGATCTTTGAGCCTGGTATCATCCCCAGCAGTTATGGGAAAAAGAAAAAAATGGCTTCGAGATTCCCCCAGCAGTATTACATCCTATAATTTGATCAAGGAAACAAAAGCGTGAGTCCCGGAAGAGGTAGGGGAAGAAGGAAGAGAATGAGGGGTGAAGGAAACAAAGAATACTTCCTCAGCAGCATCACCCCCAGCAGGCGGGTAAACAGTTCCAAAAATATCCCCAGCAGCCAGAAGAAAAGTAATACGACCGGGGGAAAGCAATTCCGAGACAGGATAATTCAGAAGAAAAGGTGGTCCGAGAGGCAATGCAGGAAGAAGGAAATGGTACAAGAGGCAAGGAAGGTAATCAAGATAGGATGAAATCGGTGAAGTTGTAGTTGAAGTCAGGGAGCCCGCCCGAAGAGAGGAATGGCATTTTATTTTCTAAGTTGATGATCGAAGTCAGGGAGCCCGCCTGGAGAATGGAGTGGCGATTTAATTTTGAAGTTATAGTTGAAGTCAGGAAGCCCGCCTGGAGAATGGAGTGGCGATTTAATTTTGAAGTTGTAGTTGAAGTCAGGAAGCCCGCCTGGAGAATGGAGTGGCGATTTAATGTCGAAGTTGTAGTTGAAGTCAGGGAGCCCGCCTGGAGAATGGAGTGGCGATTTAATTTTGAAGTAGTAGTTGAAGTCAGGAAGCCCGCCCTGGAGAATGGAGTGGCGATTTAATTTTGAAGTAGTAGTTGAAGTCAGGGAGCCCGCCTGGAGAATGGAGTGGCGATTTAATTTTGAAGTAGTAGTTGAAGTCAGGAAGCCCGCCTGGAGAATGGAGTGGCGATTTAATTTTGAAGTAGTAGTTGAAGTCAGGAAGCCCGCCTGGAGAATGGAGTGGCGATTTAATTTTGAAGTAGTAGTTGAAGTCAGGGAGCCCGCCTGGAGAATGGAGTGGCGATTTAATTTTGAAGTAGTAGTTGAAGTCAGGAAGCCCGCCTGGAGAATGGAGTGGCGATTTGATTTTGAAGTAATAAGTGAAGTCAGGAAGCCCGCCTGGAGAATGGAGTGGCGATTTAATGTTGAAGTTGTAGTTGAAGTCAGGGAGCCCGCCCGGAGAATGGAGTGGCGATTTTATTTTGAAGTAGTAGTTGAAGTCAGGGAAGCCCGCCTGGAGAATGGAGTGGCGATTTAATGTCGAAGTTGTAGTTGAAGTCGGGAGCCCGCCCGGAGAATGGAGTGGCGATTTTATTTTGAAGTAGTAGTTGAAGTCAGGGAAGCCCGCCCGGAGAATGGAGTGGCGATTTAATTTTGAAGTAGTAGTTGAAGTCGGGAGCCCGCCCGGAGAATGGAGTGGCGATTTTATTTTGAAGTAGTAGTTGAAGTCAGGGAAGCCCGCCCGGAGAATGGAGTGGCGATTTAATTTTGAAGTAGTAGTTGAAGTCGGGGAGCCCGCCCGGAGAATGGAGTGGCGATTTTATTTTGAAGTAGTAGTTGAAGTCAGGGAAGCCCGCCCGGAGAATGGAGTGGCGATTTAATTTTGAAGTTGTAGTTGAAGTCGGGGAGCCCGCCCGGAGAATGGAGTGGCGATTTTATTTTGAAGTAGTAGTTGAAGTCGGGGAGCCCGCCCGGAGAATGGAGTGGCGATTTTATTTTGAAGTAGTAGTTGAAGTCGGGGAGCCCGCCCGGAGAATGGAGTGGCGATTTTATTTTGAAGTAGTAGTTGAAGTCAGGAAGCCCGCCCGGAGAATGGAGTGGCGATTTAATTTTGAAGTAGTAGTTGAAGTCGGGGAGCCCGCCTGGAGAATGGAGTGGCGATTTAATTTCGAAGTAGTAGTTGAAGTCAGGGAGCCCGCCTGGAGAATGGAGTGGCGAGTTGTTTTGAGTTGGTAGAGGAAAGCGGTAGAATGTAACACGGAAATCCCCGGCATGAATCCAAGTTCGTAAGCAAAGGGAGGCAACAAGGATCAGAACAGATAGACTCAGATTGTGAAGGAGAATAGTTCAAAGATCGTAAAGAAGGAGGTAATGGTCGGAGTTCGGCAATCAAGATAGGCCGAAATAACAACTGACAGAAGAGAAGAAGCGTAGAAGAAACACCAAGTCAGACAGGATGGCAAGGAGCGCGACAAGATCAAGTTACAAGGATAGATAAGAACTTGTAGTAATATAACTTAGTCTAGCTTCTTGTTTTTGTTGCTTAGCGCAGTATAACAAGGAAATCAGCTAAGCAGTGGTAACAGCAGTAACAGCGGCAACAGCAGTAACAGCGAGATCGCAACAGGCATGGTAGTCCCAGCTACCAGAACTTCCCGAACTACATTGACCTGATTCCCTTTTAGCCAGGGATATGTAGGAGACCTTTGAAGCAAGGTTCGGTCAAAACTTTTCCAAAATGCTTCATACGGAGTGTTCGGATGGGCAAAAATCGCTTATATCCGCTCATTTATCTTTGCACGAAAACTCTGCGTGTTTACGCGCAAAGAGGGGCAGTTGTGAGCACGTGATTTTTGCCTTACTCGAGAAGTACTCCCAGAAAATTCAAAAAAATAAAAATAGTTTCGTGTTGGGCATGCTTTGTGTGATTTTGTGTTTTGTGTGCACGTTTATTTATTTAAATTAAAAATACAAAAAATATATGCTAGGCTTTGCATTTTCAGCATTTGATATCGAAGTCATGTGATTTACATTTTTGGGTGATATGTAATCGTGTGCGTTAATTGTAGTAAAAAACAGCGGTGTTATAGGTTGGTATATATATATGTGTGTATATATATATATATGTATGTATATATACATATATATATATATATACATACACATATGTACATAATACATCATGAAGATCCGAGTTGGGCCAATTTTAGTCTAAAAGTCAGGCCCAAGTGAATTGCTTCTGATCTGGCCCAAATATCCGTCCAGCTTCAGCCTATGTAACGTTTGATCTGGACCGTTGGATTTTATTATCCAACGGCCCAGATTAATCCGTTAATTCCAAAATTCATCCAGCCTAGGACTTAACCAAACGGCACCGTTTGGTTTAAGTGAGAGGATCCTGATCGTTGATCAAGTTTGATCCAACGATCAGGATCTAACTACTCAAAACATATATAAGCTCCTTTCCATACCCCGCCCCCCCAAGCCAGACCCCCCCTCTCCCTTCTTCTCCCTCGGGAGCTCTCAAATCCCCGGCGTAACGCCGCCGTGCGCCGCCCGCCGGAAATCGCCTCACGGCGGTTCCGGTAGGCCAATCAAACCCAAACCAATGCCAAAATCTTCCCCTCGCCTCACTCATTACGAATCCAGCCTCCCTTTACCTCGAATCACTCCAGAACTCCTCGAATCTTCATTTGAAGATTCGAGTCAACTCGAACTTACGCCAAATCACCCCAAACTCACCCCAAACCCTCACATGGCCTCCCTCGTACCCCCGCCGGCATTGGTCTGCTTCGAATCTAACCAGAAATACAAAAGCCCCAAATCCCACCCTCAAGAACCCTAAACTTAAAAGGGTCGAATTAGGCCAAATTAATCGAGGTTTTGGGGTCCAATGGACTTTATTCGGGGTGTTCTCGGTCGAGAACACTTCGATTAAGGTCTATCCGACCTCAAAATGGGCAAGCCGAGTTCGAACTTGGGTCATTCTGATTCCTGAGGTATTTTTTCTTTCATTTTTTGTTTGTTGTTGTTGTTTTGATTGTTGGTTTTGGTAATATCTTGTTACATGTATAATCTACCGCATTTGGACCTTCTTACTGTCGTCTTTCAAATTTACTCTGCCCCTCCCCAACAGACCTTCTATTTGGTCGGTTTCTTTCTGATTATTTGTTAATTGTAATGGCTTTGTACGATTGATTGATTTAAGGTCGTCAAATAAGTTAGTTTGAATTGTCAACCCCCGAGTCTGCCCAAAATTTGTGAATCACTGAGTTGTCAATTAGTTTCGATTGTATGGAATGTCATTGATTAATTCTATGGTTTGGTCTTGTTAGAACACTGGTTAATGATTAATACTGCTAAGATTGATCCAAGCCACTGTTGGTTTAACAGATTTTTTGAATTATCAGTGATGTTGGGATATAGTTGTTAGTGATTTGAATCAGAATGTTAGCATCTTAGGATTTAAAAAATGCCCTACCCATGAAATGACCTAGTGGAACCTGCTGTACAGCAGGGCACCACCAGTCCCTGCAGTCTTTGATTTAAAATAACATAACCCATACCTAGACAAGTTTAGTGGCTAAAACAGAGAATATACTGGGCTGGCAGGCAGGGTGTGGGCAGGATGGGTCTGTTGATTAGTGTATTTTTGAATTCCTGATTCTTTTGGCTTTGGGGGGGAGTTCATTTTTAACTATAAGTATAAGACACTTGAGTGATAGAGAGGACACGGACATATATACAGAAAAAGGCATACATTTTTGAAGAAGAGAGAGGAAGAAAAGATTCTGCATTTCTCTTTCTCACTGTTTCAGTCAAGTTCACTGTTCTATTGGATTAGTTTAAGGGACAAGGGGTCTGTCTTAGCTATAAAAATAGGAGGGAGATAGACTCTTAAGGGTGGTCTGAAACATTGAGGAGATACATAGACAGACATTGAAATACACAGTGAGGGTTCACAGTATACACATACCAGAATATAGATAGAGAGAGCTGGGAGGTGTAGACTGAAAGTTACTGTTCCATTGGGTTTTGTTACTGTTTCGTTTGTGGTTGTCTCTGCTGTGGTTCTTAGTTCTCAGGCTACTGCTTTGGTTTGCTTCACTGGGGTGTTCTTCTGTTGCTGTTGATTGCGTCTTGGTTTTTGTTGTGTTCTATCTTTTGGGTATTGCCAGTGCTGTTGCTGTGTTGACTGGCCACTGGTTACTGTTGTTCTTCTGTTTGTTGTTGTTGCTGTGCTACTGTGGCTTTGATTGTCACTGGTCTTGTGTCACTGTTGAGATACTGCTCTTCATTCATCCATTTGTTCCTTTTCTTATCCCAGGTACACCTCTATAATTCAATAGTCCCAAACTGAAGATGTGAGATGAATGCATGAAGAATGTGAAGTTTAAGCCTGTTTTCATTTTTTTTGTGTTCTTTCGGATGATGAGATGAAGTAGTTCAGTTGTTAATACTTTAGATTGTTAATAGTCCTTTTTGTGTAATTATATCGGATTGTATGAATTTGAACTTTTGAAAACATTGCTGATACTCGAGCATTATCAAATATTTGAGACTATTAGGATGATTGTTAATAGATTTGGATTTCAATTAAGCCTAGCAGGTAAAAATTTAGAAAGGATTCACTGATATCCCATTGTGAGAGCATTTCATTAGTTGATGGCATGAAAGCAGGTTCGAGTAAGACATGACCATTTAGATTAAATCTCAAAATAAGTAGTGTTAGTAGTTAATGAAGGTAGACTAAAATAATCCGCTAATGAGCGTTTGTAGATCAACTAATGTGAATGATTTTGTCGGAATTTGCTAGGTCACTTGAGTAAATGACATCGCTTTAAATAGCAATTTGAATAAAATTAGTAACTAATATTAGTGATGAACGTTAGCATAAAGTTCAAAATGACTTTCGTATTACACATAGTTAACTCCATTGGCTCAATTCATCTAATACGGTTGGTTTAATTAGAGAATGGTTAGTTTGTTCTGATATTTTGTCAAATTCGTATGCTATTTATAATTTTAGTTTTAGTATTATTCGCTTGTAGAATAAGGCATAAAATAATTTCCCTTATGCAAGCTCGAGTGCAATTTCCGTTCACATTGATTTAATAACTAATAGGAGGTCCGAGCTTATAAACATGCAATAAATTAGGACCTTTTCTCTTTTATTTAGAGACGAACTTAGTAGAAAAATGTAGTCACTTTAGGATTGTCCTTTTAAAATAAACGAGACGAGCCTCGCCAAAAATACACCATTGTGGGGCCCTCGAATAATTGTCATGAAAACTTAGACTTGGAAGGACCGTCTAGTGAATTTCACGGTCCTTTTCCCAAAGTAAATAGACGATAGACTCTTTAGGCACGACTTGAAATAAAAATTACTTTCCTGAATACGGGTGTGCATTTATGTGACCCAAATCTTACTCTCGGCGGAACTGAAATACATTAGAGTCGCAGGCGTACCGGTTACGGTGCGGCTCGAAATGTGTTTTCGTAACGTCGCAATTCTTCTAAAAATAATGGCGGAGCATTAAAAGCACATAGTTAAAATATATAAAAGAATCAGATAGAAACAAAAATTGCAATTGAGCGACCGTGCTAAAACCACGGAATCCGGGAGTGCCTAACACCTTCTCCCGGGTTAACAGAATTCCTTATCCAAATTTCTAGTTTCGCAGACTGTATTACGGAGTCATAAATTTCCTCGGTTCGGGATTAAACCGGTGACTTGGAACACCATTATTTTTCCAAGTGGCGACTCAGAAATAATTAAAATAAATCCCATCTCGATTGTCCTTTAATTGGAAAAACTCTTTGCATCCTTGCGGGTGCGTAAAAAAGAGGTGTGACAGCGAACTGGGCATCGCAAATGCGATGAAACAGTTAGCATTTGCGAACACACCAGAAACCAACAATTTTCCTGTCACAAAAATGAGCATAACTTCCTCATACGATGTCCAAATTCGATGATTCTTTTTCCTATGGCTCTGTAATTTCGATACGGATGTAATGATTCAAACAAAACTGAATTTGGATCTTATTTTCTTAATGCGGTATCATTTTTGCTTGAAGAAACGACGACAAAGTATCAAAAAACAAGCGCAACATAGCCTAAACCTATCAGAAACTCACCCGAGGCTCCCGGGACTAATCACACACACAAGTAATATAACCTATCACGGACTCGCTCAAAGTTTTAAATCACATAAAACAACATCGAAACGACGAATCAAACAAAAAATCAATGTATACCCAGCAGGAATGTCAGCTCACTCGCCCAGCCGCAGACTGCTACACCTTAAATGAGAACCACCTACCACTACACTTTTCAAGATAAATACTGATGGTTCAGTGCACCTAGATACTAGACAGGGACAAGGATGAGAGGTGTTATACGAGACTACATGTGCAACTGGGTTACGAGTTTTGCGTGGCCCCACATCTCTCATGGAAGTGTAAAAACTAAATTACGAGCACTTTATCATGGATTGCAATTAGCTGTTAATTGTGGCTATAAACCTAAACACATAAACCTTGTTACCCTGGTAGTTACTACAATTTTGCAAACCTACCGCCCTTTATATGCTAACATCATAAATGATTGTCGGTTTCTCCTCACAAGACTGAATGATCCTACTGTACGTACGAGCAGAACTAAGTAGCAAATTTGTTAACAAAGTCCGGATGCAACATGAACACTACAATCGGCATCATGTTTTTGTACTGTCTCCACTCTTTATCCAAAAAACTTTGGAAGACGACCGCTCATGCACACTTTTTGTCAGAAGGGTTTCCTCACAAACCCTACAATAGTCACGCAATTTGCAACGTCCTCTTGGACTATCTTTTTGTATCTCCCGTGACACGGGAACCACTGGTAGTAGCTTTTGTTGTCCCGAACCCCCCACTTAATGACCCAGTTAGTGGTCAACCCCTTAGGTCAATATCTTTGTGTTTACATGCTCCCTGTACTCATCCCCACAATATAATATAAAAAGTTATCTTTTGAACCAAAAGAAAAAATATACACCAACATATTACTTTTTGTTTAAGTGGTTATATGAGCGGCTTTTTAAGTTAATTATTCAAAAATAAAATACCTCAAAAACTTGTGTCTTTAAAAGTGAACTTACTCGAGTAATAGCACAAGAAATGATACATGTAAGTGACAAAAAATACCATCACTATATTTAAGAGTTTTTGAAAGATAATTTTGTTTTTATCAAATATGTAAAACTTCTAATCATCTTATTAAGTATATTGTGTTTTACGTCCTTGTATTGGGAAACTTTTAATACATATATGAAGTAAAATACGTGGCATGACACGTGGAGGCTATTAAAGAAGACTAAAAAGCAAAGGGTCACGTAGATACGGGTAAAAGAGGTACGTAGCGGCAAAATAGGTACGAGTAAGAGACTCAAGGAACCGTACCTATTTAAGATGCAATAATGAAGGAAATATGAAAAGATAATGAACCAAGACACATAAAAGAATGAAGATACACGTAAGAGGAGCAAGTACCGGAGCAGCCGTTAAAGAATAATTGTACTAAATGATAAGATTGTATAATGTAGCATTAAATATTCATAATGAGCTCATCATGGTCTGAAGGTAAAATAGACCTTCAGAGGTACCTATAAAAGGGAAGGAAACATGTAAACAAAGCATGATTGGAATATACTCTTCTAATTTACAAGCTTTCTTATTTATCTATTCAATAATTCTTTTTTCTTTACTTATTTTATGATTATCAGAAGCCCTATTTTCTCATATATACGAATTTACTGAAAATCTACTTTTTGGTTAAACAAATTGGTTCCGTTACCGGGAATCTGATAATCAACGTCATTTCTCTTATCTTTGTTTCAATTAATCATGTCGAACAATAACGAGAATATCACTGAGCTTCCAGGAGTGAAAACTCAAGGAAACTCTCCTCATGATTCACCTCAAGCTTCTCCACGAGGTTCGCCCCAACGATCTCGTGAAGCAACTCCCGATGGCTCCCAGGCAAATGATCAGGATCATATCAATAATGTTGAAGGTATGAATGAGGCACTGCAAAAAATAATCGCTTCTCAAGTGAATAGAGCCCTTCAAGCTTTTGTTACTCAGTTACCTGCTATTCCGCTTACACCCATTCCAAAACAATAATACTTTGGAGAATCCACGTTCCGGACTAGTGAATTGAGGCAGTGGTGGAACTCCTAGTGAGACGCAAGAAAGAGACCCAGGTAATAACGCTAATTCTGATTTACAAAATCTTGTACTAACCTTGCAGAGACAGCTTAAGGAACAAAATGAATGCATAGAGCAGATACCTGGGGTTCCACCTGTGATTAAAGGGGTGGATATTGACAAATATTCACAACAACCGTGGAAGCCAAGTGCAACTCCCTTACTCATTCCAAAAAAATTTAAAATGCCTGAAATTCCCAAATATGATGGTACATCATATCCACGAGATCATGTCACAGCCTTTACTACAGGAGTTAAAGGGAATGATTTGACCAAACAGGAAATCGAATCAGTCTTGGTCAAAAAATTTGGCGAAACACTTACCAAAGGAGCTTTAACCCTGGTATTCTCTTTTACCTGAAAACTCTATAAATTCATTTGCTGAGCTTGCAGATTTGTTTATTAAAGCGCATTGGAGCCCAAAAAGTTGAGAAAAGGATGGAAGACATTTTTAAAATCAAGCAAGGGAGTTCAAAGTTGTTAAGAAAATTTGTAGATAGGTTCCAACGAGAAAGAATGATGTTGCCACGCGTACCTGACAACTGGGCACCAATTGCTTTTGCTAGCAATTTGAACAAGAAAAGTTCAGAAGCTACGAGGAGACTCAAAGAAAGCCTTCGAGAATTCCCAGCAACGACGTGGAACGGCGTCTATAACAGATATAACACTAAAATGAGGATCGAGGAAGATATCATCCTACGACCAAAAGCGGAGGAGAAAGGAGGTACCAGGCATACAGACAATGAAAGGAGGTCCGATAAAAATAGGTACGATCCATATTTGGGACCTGTGGGAAGAGATCAGAGATCAAAACAAGAGAGGTATGATAAAAAAATCGGTCATAGAGGAGCAGGTTCTTCATCAAAATTTATCAACAAACGGGAAACACGAGGACATCAGGATGATGATGGAAGTTTGAAGGCAAGATTTGGTGGTTACACTTTTAACATAACTACCTCAGAGCTCGTAAGTGTTCTGAGACGTATGGGAAATAAAGTACGATGGCCAAAGGAAATGAGGTCGAATCCTAATAGAAGAAATCCTGACCATTGGTGTGAATTCCATAACGATCACGAGCACAAAACAGCTGAGTGCAGGTTTCTTCAAAGTGATATGGATCATTTACTAAAGCAAGGGTATCTCACTGAGTTATTTAGTGAGAAAGGTAAACAGGCGTATATAAAAAATAGGCAAGAACCCCCAAAGCCGCCCTTCCTAAACGTACGGTCAATGTTATAAGCGGGGGACAAGATGTTAATGGTGTCTCATATACCGTAGCTAATAAAATATCCAAAATGACTATCACGCATGGAAAAAGGGTACGACATGTGCTGGAAGGGGAGGATATCACATTCAGCGATGCAGATATTGAAGGCCTCATAACCCCGCATAATGACGCATTGGTAATATCACTACTAGTACATGATACTAATGTAAAACGTGTTTTGATTGATCCAGGAAGTACGGTGAATATTATTCTAGCACGGGTTTTACGCGAAATGCAAGCTGAGGACAAGATGGTTCCAAAAGCACATACTTTATCAGGTTTCGATAATTCTAATATCATAATGAAGGGAGAGGTATTTCTCACTACCTTTGCTGAAGCTATCATCAAATATACTAAGTTTCAGGTGGTGGATATAGAAATGGCTTACAATATAATTCTTGGGAGGCCATGGATCCATGAAATGGATTCTGTACCATCAACATTGCATTAAGTAATCAAATTTCCTTCACCATGGGTAATTCGTCAAATCAAAGGAGATCAGCAGACATCTACACTACTAGAAATTAGAGCTATGGGAACACTTTTTATTGCTACGGTTCTGGATCCGTTGCTATAGGTTGTCTATGGTTACGGTTTTAACCGTTACTAATAATTATTAGAACTACCGGGACACTTACTAATTGAACCGTTGCCATAGTCCCCCAAACCGTCCCTATAGAAGCATATATGGCAACACTTTATATAACCGTAACAATAAATCCGTCTATGGGAACGGTATCTCTATTGTTACGGTTATGAATTATTTCTTTTTTCCCACCTAAATTTTTAGTACCCGCTAAAATATTAGGGCCGGCCATCTTATTTTCTTTTTTGTTTTTGTTTTATACCTCATAAAATATGAATTACACTAAAGCCCTAAAAATATATGTTGTCTTCCTCAGTCTAATATATCTGATACAGTACTCCCAAAAATCCCTCAAATCAGACAGCCAAATCAACGAAAATCCCTCACAATTCCAAAATATATCGAATTAGAGAGCTTTTTGTGGGATTCAAGAGATTTCTTCGCGATTGGGTTCGAGATTTGAGTCATTGCGCGCCTGATTCCGATATTGATTTAGAGAGAACAAGCTCAGCTTTTTAGGGCTTCTGTTCTTGTGTAGATCCTCAACAATCGTGTTCCATCTGCGGTAATTCAGTTCTCTTCAAAGAGACCTCATCAGCAAATCGAGTCGAGGTCGCGCTAGGCTGCTGCTCTTCGTAATCTCCTTCTCGAGCGAACTCGGCTGAAAATCGAGTGGTAAGCACCGTTGTTCTCTCTGTATTTACCAATTGTATGAATCTATTTCTCAATTTGGACTGCATTTTCTTGATTTTGGCTGAATATATTGTGTCTTTGAGTTTGAGTATGTGACCTGCAAGCTCTCCGCTCCTTGAATATTCCCAACATCTGTAATATCCAACAGCTAGAAGATAATGTTTTTCTTGATTGGTTGGAATATTAGTATTTAATTGCTTTGATTTTTACATATGAATAGGGAGCCTATTTGATTTTAACTTTGCTGCTTGAGGTTGTCCCAATTTATTTGTTGAAACATTTGTTTGTTTCTGTTATTCCTATTTCTGTTCTCGGGATACCTATGTTCATCTGTTTCTTAGCGTCTGAATTAAAAGAAACACGTGCAGCTTTCCTCACCCGACAAAAGACATCTAAGTACTTGCAGCAAAATTGCTATTTAGTTGTAATGTAGGTGCCTTCAAACATAGCTCCTTTTATATTATCAAGTAATTTGTGTGCTTGGTTCATTCTTGAACCAGTGAGTCGACACATATCTAGCTTTACTTCTAGGCCATAGAAGTTAATGTTCATGTTTCTAGTAGTCATTTCTGTCACAGTACTTCTTTGTTCTTTGAAATCAGTTTGTATTTGCTAGTCGAGCATGTTTAAGTTTTTGATCTGTAAGAGGATATCACAAAGTCCCTGATAATGGTTTAATTTCATGTTATAATTAGTGTGATTTGCCTAGAAGAATGTTAACACTATATAATCCAAGATCAAATCTGATAGTAATTAAGTGGTTATTTATAAATTTTGTGTCATCAAAGGAAGATACTTTAGATTTAAGTTGACATTGGCATTATAAGGCTAGTGTAGCATGGATTTCCAGCTTGATAGTACTTAAGTTGTTGCTGGTATAAGAGTCTTCAGATTTCTACTGTTTTCTAAGTATATGGAACTTCTCTTTGTAATAACTTCTGGTTCAACATAGGCTATCACATAATATCTTCTCTTCTTTTGAAACTAATAGAGTGTATGAGTTTTGTTTTGGAATCAGTTTCTTGTAACAATACAGTTAGTTTGATATTTAAATTATTATTGATCTAAAGAAATGTGTTACCTTTAGTACTAAGACTAAAGAAGTGTGATTTTGATCCCATAATCCTCCTTCCTCATATTCTATGGTGTGTTAATAATGTATCTTACAGCTCGATTCATGTGATTCTTCGACTGAATTCACCGGAAGACTGGTTGTTTATAGGTTAAAATTAAAAATAAACCAATGATGTAGTTGTGCCAATCATCAAATACGGTGGAGTATATATTGTACAAGATTCCCAAAACTAATTAAGTGAAACTTATGCTAAACACCTCCATCGGAATGGAGTTAAACTTCTTCCTCAATATTATATATGTTTATCAACAAATCAGAATCACGATGCTTAAGAGACAATTTCAGGTCTCTACTACAGAAGGTTCATATTAGTGATCCATTACAGTTTTCACAAGTGAAGGAATTTAGATCAAATAAATCGTGATGTCTGGTGTCTTTTAATTTAAGATAAAGATGCCTTTGTCAACTCAAACGAGAGAAATAACAGTATGAGTTTGATCAATTTATTTGAAATACACATTTCTGACTCTTGTATATGGCTGATGAAAACTTACAATGATCTTTAAAGGTCCAGTCAAGCACAGGTCGGCCATTAACACAAGCTTATATATTATTTATGACCAACAATGTATATCAAACTGATAGTTTGCCACTTCAGAAAATACCAAGGAGAGTTTTCTTTGGAGAAGTTTCAGTGGCACGGTGTTTTGCTGCTGTTTCCTCTGCCATAAGAAGATCTTCTCCACGTTTAGCTTCAATCATCGCTCTCTTTTCTTCTGCTGACTTGTGGAGTAGAGCAATCTTGTTTTTTGTTCTCTCAATGTATTCTGCCTTCTTTTTCAACAATTTCTCCTGCTCGTGCACCTAGAGAAGCTGCTTTTGCACAACAAGGTGCTATTCAACTAATCAATCGTTCATCCGCGGGCAGTAACAACCAAGGTACATGCCTTCGAGTTGCATTTTATGTTCCATTTTAAACAACGAATTATTTTAGATGAAACACTATCCTATTTTAGATGATTTTCCGATTTTGAAACCATGTTACAATGTTTCTGGAGTGGAGAAACTTGAACTGCCTCATTTGGGATAGTTTTTGATGATGGAGTTGTATGGAATTTTCCAGTAGAGAACTACTTCATCAAACTTGAACCAGGTAATATTGTTTGTTTGGCAATGTTAGGAACTCCTCATTCGGCCATGTCGATAATCGGCAACTATCAACAACAGAATTTTCATATGTTATATGACACCAAAAGGTCAAGCCTGGGATTTGCACCAACAAGATGTGCTGATGCCTGATAGTACTGTTGTGTATCACTAGGACGAGCATAACCAGTGAGACCTTGAAGTATTGCTTTTCTGTCACTTTTTCTGGTGGAGACAGTAACCCATAAGTCATTCCAAGTCAAGGAAACTCCTCTAGTTTTTGATCCCATTTGCCCCTTCATAGCATTCAATTCTATTTCCTACTTTCCATTTCTAGTTTCATACTCCATTGGTGGCATTTCCAACTTTACAGAAGCCATAGTTGCATGTCCAAAAAAAGGAACGGAAAGCCAACAGTGGTTTTGCGTAATTGGATGGCTGAGGGCAGATCTAATCTAATGTTGCTTGTAATTGCACGAAAATACTTGAGCGTCTGAATTCCTTTAACCTCCTCAATCTCTCCTAAGTCCAATTAAGTATAATTTTATTAACATTGACAACTGTACCATTCTATAGTAAGTCAGAAAAAGACTTAATTCCTATCACAGTAGTAGTTGTTAGCTTGCTGTTGCATGCTTTTCGGGCTCATCTCTGTGGCGGATGTAGAGTAGTACTAGCGCCAGGTTCATCCGAACTCAAAAATTTTGATATGGATCATAAATTAAAATTATAACAAATGGTAGGTCGGAATCCATAAGTTTAAAATATAATGAGTTCAATGCTAAGAGCCTTAAAGGTCGAACTCATAGAGTCTAAATCTTGGATCGGACGCTGGCTCATCCACCTTTATGTGTCTATCTAGCTTTGTCCTCGCAGGCTGTCTAGTTTGCTGATATATGCATGTTTTTTCTTCCTTTTCTTTTTACATTTAAATGCCATTTTCAACTTGTTTTTCCAAAAGCCAAAGTTTACACAGGATGTCTCCCTACACTAAACCTTTCAACTGTAGAGTTAAATAGCAAATGATTTATCTTTAATCCATTTTGCAAATCTCACTTTATACTACTCTTTTGTAGGTGGAGTAAATGAAGATATGGAAGACGGAGGGAGTGATGAAGATCTAGACCTTACTTGAATTTTGAATTGTTGATTGTTGTAGATGCATGTGCGGTTTCTAGGAATGTTTGTTATCAAAACATTTTAAAACTTTTGATATTGAAATATCATATTGTTATTGGTTTCATCACTATCTATGGATTTATAATTAACTTGTCCGACAATTTGGATTATCAAGTTTCATTATGTGTTTATATAAATTTTAGTGTTTTATAGTTTATTGTATATTTACGTAAAATCTTTATTTACAACAGGGGGCACTTTTTTTTAATTTAATTAAATTGTAACAGGTAACAAAACCGTTGCCACAGGGTCTGAAAACCGTTGCTATAGAACCTGCAAACCGTTCCAAAATCATATAAAAGCTGTTGCAATAGGTAGATTACCGTTGCCATAGGACCTGCAAACCGTTCCAAAATAATTTAATAACCGTTGCAATATGTTAGTGAACCGTTGCCATAGTATCTACAAACCGTTCCAAAACAATTTCTAACCGTTGCAATAGATAGTTTAACCGTTGCAATAGCTTAATGAAAACGTTGCCATTTCTATTATATATGTAACGGATTTGATAGATATAGTAACGGTTTAAGGCCGTTGCATTTAACTTTACGGTAACGGTTATTAACCGTTGCAATTGACAGGAATAATCGTTCCAACAGGAGGAGGGAAAACCGTAACAATAGACTATGCTATAGCAACGGAAATTGGAACCGTTACAAAAACCGTTCCATAAACTCTATAGCCACGGCAGCTCATGGAACGGACACTGAACCGTAGCAGTAGATCTATGGCAACGGTTTTCTTTCCTATTGTAACGGTTTTCCCTGCGTAGCCATAGGTCAATTTTCCAGTAGTGCTAGGAGCATAAATTCTGTTATAGATTCAACTGCTCAAAAATATAAATAGCAATTACCGATGTCAGTTAAGGAAGGAAATGCTCTGACCTTAGCTGAAGAAAGAAAAACAGATATGGATTCAAGGCCGGGTATTATTTAAGAACCAGAGGAGAATGATAACATCAAAACTACAATAGAAGAGCTCGAAGCTGTGGAAATGTTTGCGCACCAACCTGACAGGAAGGTGTATGTTGGAGCCAATCTGGGATCAGAGGTAAAACATGAATTAATTGAATTTCTAAAATCTAACATAGATTTTTTTACTTGTCCCACTCTGACATGACAGGGATACCACCGGAGGTAATGACTCATAAGTTGAATGAAGACCCAACACATCCTCCAGTCAAACAAAAGCAACGGAAGCAAGGAACCTTAAAAAATAAGGTAATTTAGGAGGAAGTTCAGAAGTTGCTCAAAATTGGATCAATACGTGAGGTAAAGTACCCAAACTGGTTAGCTAATACCGTCGTGGTTCCCAAGAAAAATGGTAAATGGCGTGTCTGTGTAGATTATACAGATCTAAATAAGGCTTGTCCGAAAGATTCTTTTCCTTTACCACATATAGATCAATTAATTGATGCAACTGCAGGGCATGAGTTGCTAAGCTTTTTAGATGCATACTCAGGTTATAATCAAATTAAGATGGATCCAGAAGATGAAGAAAAAACTTCTTTTATAACAGATAGGGGAACTTATTGTTATAAGGTAATGCCCTTTGGTCTTAAAAATGCAGGTGCGACGTTGTGAGCACATGATTTTTGCACTAGGTGAACAAGATTCCAAAATTAAAATAAAATAATATTTTTGAGTGTAAATTGCATGTCTTGTTTGAAATTAATTGTATTTTTATGTGTTTAAATAATTAAAATTAGAAAATAAAAAAAATAGGTTAAATACGTGCATTTTGCATTAAGTAGTTAAAAGAAAATCAACAAAAAGAGCATTAATAGCGGAAATTAGGGAAAAATAATAGAAAATTGCCAAAAAATATCAAAAAATTAGTGCAAGTAGGAAATTGAATAATTTAAATAATGCAAAAGAAAAGAAAATGAAATACAAAAAAAGAAAATACATAAAAATAATTAAAACATCAGAAAAAATACAAAAATACATTTGGGTATAATTATTTTGGGCCAAAAGAATTTGAATTGAGCGGCCCAAGTATATTAGCCCAAAGGTCAAGTTTGATTCTTTAAGAAGCAGGTGATCTCAGCCGTCCATCAGGCCAAATCCAACGGCCAAAAAGTAATCCGGAGTTAATTCAAAGGGTAAATGTGAGATTCAATCTCCATCGTTCAATCAGGCTGAATCCAACAATTGAAATAATTGGCCGAAATTAATGGGTTAATTAAATAAATAGGATTGATCTGAGTCGTCCGTTTAGATTAATCTGACGGAAGAGACCTTTGGTCTCATTAGCAACCAAACGGCGTCGTTTGAGTAACGCTGCTAACTACCGTTGATCTTCATCAGATCAACGGTCCAGATCACCTCAAACCCCCTGACTATATAAAGCTTTGGTCCGTCTAGAATCAGCCATTTTCAAACCCACCAAACCCTAGCCGCCTGTCTTCTCCTTCTTCACCCTCTTCTTCTTCACAGACCTCGCCGGCCATGGAGGCCACCACCCTCTACGGTGGTCTCCGGCCATCCCTTTCTCCTCCCTTCTCCTCTTCTCCTTCTTCTTCACCTCAAACACCCAAGGCCCTAAAGAAAACCCTTCGTTCTTGACTTGCCGCTCACCGGAACCTACCTCCGGTGACCACAAAAGTATGAAATCCTTCTCCAAACCAACGCCAAAAGGACCGCCTTGGTCCGATCTACCCCCCAATGGCCTTGAAATCCCTCGAATGTTCCTTGAATCCGTCGAATATCCAAAATAAAGTCGCCGGAACCCTAACTCCGGCGACTCGAAACCAAGCCTCCTCCAAGATCTAACCTTTAACCTCTCCCAAACACCCCACTCCAAACAAAAACCCAAAAAGACTTCACCTTGAAGTCTAAAAGGGAAACCAGAAAAGAAAAATGAGAAAAAACAAAAGAAAAGAAACAAAAGAGTTTGAGAGACTGGAAAAGAAAAATAATAGTGAAAGGGGAAGCCCAGGGGACAGGCCCTGCTAAGCTAAGTACCCTCATCCCTTCTGTGCTTTATCTGCTTTACTTGTTTGTTCATACTCATGTTTTCTCTTGTTTCATATCTTTCATCTTGTGTGTTTCTGTCTGTTCTTCTATTTTTAGATCTTCAAATCCTGTGCTTCGTCTGTTAGTATTAGGGTTTCTTAACTTGCTCATTTTTTATATATTTTTTTGTTTTGTTTGTTTCGATTATGTTTAGCTTATTTAGTTTTAAAAGATCTATCTTTTCTTCTTCATCTTCTTGGTTTGTGGCTTCTGATTTGTCAGTTTCAACAGCATGACTGTTCCTCTCTTTCATGACTCTTCACATGTTTAGTTGTTTAGTCATTGCTATTCATCTTTCTTTTACTAGGTTTATCTCGCTTGTTTGGATTTTTGTTCTGATCTGAAGACTTGACTTGAATATCTTTCCTTTTTCTTTGTCTTTGTCCTCTGTTAATATTAGGCCTTTTCACCTTGTTGGTCTTCGATATTTTCTTTACATGTTTAACTTTAGTTCTGATAAGTTTTTAGACTCTCATTCTGTATTAGTTCATCTTTGTTAACTCTCAATAGTTGAACAATTCTTCTCTTCTGGTTCTTTTCATCTTCTTAGTTTAACTCTAGGGTTAGCTGTTTGATACTCATGCCTACTCAAGGGTTTTTTCCCCCTAATAACACCCTCTATGGTCTTTTCACATGCATTTTTAGTGACCATGTTCTCTCTCCTGTCCTTTGGCATGATAGATTTAGGATTTTCTTCATTACCTTCTCCATGTCCTTCTATTCTGCATCTTCATCTTGTCTGTCATACCCTGCATTGAAATTGGGCTGATCTAGTGGGTCTACATGATATCATTCTTATAGATTCTCTGATTCTTGTGAGCCATGCTTAATTTTTCTTGTTGACTGTTTGTGAGAGTTTAGTTTCTGTGTGTGTCTATGCCATGAACCTTAAAGGTTTTGAGGTTTTTCAATTATCATCTGACATGAGCTAGTTGTAATTAAGTCTAATTTGATATTGATTGACACTTTGTGACATGAAATTGGGTAATGTGAATTGATTGATTAGGATTCAACCCTATCAAATTTCCCCTTCTGAGTTTTACTTGATTGATGCACAGTATTTGATCTCATGTAGCTATGTGTGCAATTACATGTTGAAAATAACTGATTTTGCAGTAGTTCTTGTTAGTATAAGCATATGATTAACACTCATTAACTTTAGGGGATTGGTTATAGCTGTTAGTGTTAAGTTCCATAAATTGGTTATTTTTGAAATAGGTTTAAAACTAAAAATCAAACAACCATAGGTTATAAGATAATAAGTGACCAAAGAGTGGTCAATTTTGCAAATTGACCAACTCTACAAGGTCTAGCACACTGGCCCACCCTAAAAAGGCTAGTTGTGCAACAAATGGTGCAAGTGTGCAAGTGCAGACTCACCAAGGCTCATTTGAGCCCCGAATCACATGTGGCTAGGTCTGCAAAGACCTTAGCCCAGCATGTGTTCAGTTTAAATAGGCTAATTATGTAAATAATTGGTTAAGTCTGCAAATTCAGACTTACCAAGGCTTATTTGAGCCCTGAATCACAGGTGGCTAGGCCTGCAAAGGAGCCCAACCTGTGTTCAGCTAATGGGTTCAATTACCCAAGCCAAGTCTCAACTTGAGACTGGCTAAATCTTAAATAGTTTAAATACAACAATAAAGCAGGCTAGACCTGCAATTAGTTAAAAATGAAATAAAAAGGTCTTAATTGACTGAAAATGAAACAAAAGATGCTAAAATTGAAATAGTTCCTTAAAGTAGAACTCGCCAGTTCTTAAATACCAATGCAAGGACTTGCCATTAGTTAAATAAACCTCAAAATGCTGAATACCTGACCTAGGTAGGTCGGGTAAATCAGCAAAGTCACTAAGGGTATAAAAGGAAGCCAAATAGGTAAAATGGTGAATTACATAGAACATATAGGGTTATGGGAGTCATTTGTACCCCTGATTTCTGCAATTTTGCAGGGATTAAAGGGTATAATGGTCTCCCTAAAAAGGGAAATCAGTAAAAATCTTTAACCCTTAGGGATACTTTGGTAAAAGCCTTAAAAGGGAATCTAATAGAACCTTCCAGCACATGCTGGAAGGGATTTGATAACAGAAATTGGGACCTTAGTGTAAGTTTAGCAATTTTTAAGGGGGGAGAAGTGGGATTTAATCCCATTCTTTCTCCCTAAGAAATCAACCCTTTTCACACCTATAAATACCCCCAAAAAGAGTGAAATAAGGGCTGGCTTTTGAAGAAAAGTTGAGAGAAAAATAGTTAATAGCAAACAAGTTTTTCTGCATTTTTCGAGTGAGAACCTTTGGGTATTCATCTGTTCTTGTGGTTGTTGCTCGAGTTTTCGCTTGGACCTCTATTTGTTGTTGCTGTGGTTTTCTACTAGTTGATATTCAATCCCTACTATTGCATTGTTGTTCGAGTCTGTTGCTGTGCTTACTTGCTTAAATCCCCTAGACTCATTGGTTTCTCTTGCTGATTCAGGTACACTACTATTCGATTGAAGCTGTAATGATGATTTGGTTGAATAAAAATGAAGTCCCAGCTTAATTCTTATGTTATTATGTACTGTGTAGTTTAATATTGTCATTAGCTTTAGTATCAGCTTAGATTTGTAGTTTTAATTGTATAGTAGAGTGTATTAGTAGAAAAAAAACAAAGATGAAACAGTGTAATAGCTTAATAGTTGGTAGTGTAGTTGTAGATAGTACATCACCTAGCTTAAATAGGTAAAACCTTAAAATATAAGTTAGTCAATCATAATTTCAAATCGTTAATTGTTCACTCACAGTAGTATCGTAAATCATAATCATATAGCTAATCATATGTCGTAGATCTGCATTTAAACGTAGATAAGCTTCAAAAAAATAGAAAACGTTAGATCAAACAGTAATTCATTCATATTGGGTTAATAATTTGGTAATGAGATAAGTCGTAATGCAATCAGTAGTATAGTTATGCTTGAGTTTTTGAGCCACATGAATATAGGTACTCGAAGTTGTACAATTGAGTGATTAGATTGTAAAAATCATGCTCATGTAGTTAGTTAGTTTTAAAGGACCAAAAGTTCAGATCGGATTAAGTTTAAAGGGGAAATAACTAGATAAAGTAACAATCCAATTAGAATCGAATTTATGATGGCAAAAGCTTAGCTCATAATGAAACCAGTGGTATAATCGCAACTCTGTGTATAACTCACCTTAGTCTTAGATAATCTATAGGTAATTAGTTTAACTGTTCTTCAAGCCTCGCATGTAATCAAACCGTTTTTCTTAAATTTTTCAACTAGTAAATAACTCAGATGTTAGTGTAAACTCATTAGTAAAGGTCGCAATTAGAGACAGTCTGTTAATTCAGGTCTTGTGTACAGTAGATAGTTGTAATTCATAGTTAACATTAACAGTTTTGTATAGTGATTATCCTTTTTTTATGAATAAAAATGCAATTGAATTCGTTCCCAGTTATTTATAATTGTTCTGTTATATGTTTGCCACTTCTATTCTTATCACTAATGTTCCCATTTGGTTTGGGCCCAACATGTAACGTTAGCCTGAACCATGATGCAAGGCCATTTGGGCTGTCAAGCAGAAGCTTGAAGACAGCCCGGGTCTTTAAGACCTGGGCAAGACCAGCGTTTGTTTAAGTATGAATGTGGAGGCCCAGGCCCAATAAAGCAATGACAATGGCCTGGGCCCAATTCTAAAATAACAGCTGAAACATAATTAAGGGAAGAACATGTATAGAAAATATAGTTAAACATTAAGATTGAGCCTTAAAATATAATTGGGACGAGCCTCGCACAACAATAAATAGCGGGGCCCCCTCTAGTAATGAAGTTAAAACATAAATAGACCCGGGAAGGCTACTAGTAAACTTCATAGCCTCTCCCAAAAGAATTAAAGGCCGATAGACTCTATTAGGCACGATTTAATATACTTTCTTTATGAATGAGTGTGCACTTGGTACAACTCAAATCTAAAATCCCGGCAAAGCCGAAATGTACCAAAAGTCACATGCGTACTGGTTGCGGTGTGACTCGAGGTGCATTTTCGCGATGTCACAATTCTGTAAAATATTAAAGCAAAAGCACATACGTATTGTTAAAATCTATAATAAGTCAAGTAAGATTCAAGAACGATGATTGAGCGACCGTGCTGAAACCACGAAATCCGGGAATGCCTAACACATTCTCCCGGGTTAACAGAGTTCCTTATCCAGGTCTTTGTTTCGCGGACTATAATAACAGAGTCAACTTCCTCGGATTCAGGATTCATTGGTGACTTGGGACACCCTTATTTTCTCAATTGGCGACTCTAATAATTTAATAAAAAGTCCCGAACCGATTGTCCTTTATGTGAAAAACTCCTTCCTCTTTGTTTTTATATCCGTCTCGGGTATTTGAACATTGAGGTATACCCTACGTATCTTTCCGAACGGATCGGTACAAAAGCCTCTTTTCAGGCGTACATTTATGATATGGGGTAGTAAAAAGGGAGGTGTGACAGACGTATCAAAGGTTAGTTACTAAGATGTTTCAAGAACATTTAGGTCGAACCATGGAAGTATATATGGATGACATGTTAGTTAAAACTTTGCATTTAAAAGATCATATACCGCACTTATCCAAAAGATTTGAAATTCTCCGCACATACAATATGAAATTGAATCCGGAAAAATATGCATTTGGTGTAGCATCTGGGAAATTTTTAGGTTTTCTTATTTCTAACCGTGGAATCGAAGTAAACCCAGCTCAAATCAAAGTTATTGAAGAAATTTAGGATGTACTCTCAAGTACAAAGGAGGTCCAAAGGCTCACTAGAAGGATTGCAGCTTTGGGGAGATTTATATCAAAATCGTCAGAAAAGTGTTTCAAATTTTTCTCAGCTCTTAAAAAGCAGGACAACTTTGAATGGACCGAAGAATGTCAGCAGGCACTTAAAAATTTGAAGAAATATCTGTCAAATCCGCCTCTGCTATCCAAACCTATAACATGAGAAAGGCTCTTTATCTACTTAGCGGTGTCAGAAGTGGCGGTAAGTGCAGTTCTGGTACGAGAAGAGCAAGGTAAATAGTCTCCCATTTATTATGTTAGTAAATCATTGTTAGATGCGGAATCAAGGTATCCACAGCTAGAAAAAATGGCTTTAGCATTAGTAATGGCATCTAGGAAATTGAGACCTTATTTTCAATGTCATCCTATTGTTGTAGTAACTGCATTTCCATTACGTAATATATTACATAAGCAAGAATTATCAGGGAGGTTAGCTAAGTGGGCCATAGAATTAAGTGAATATGAAATCACGTACGTACCTAGAACCGCAATAAAATCTCAAGTACTAGCAGATTTCGTGGCTGATTTTATCCAGGGAATGCAAATGGAAGCAGAAAAATAAGTTCAGGTCCTTAATGGGGCAAACCCAGGGATTTGGACCTTATTCGTTGATGGATCATCTAATGTTAAGGGTGCATGTTTAGGAATTGTCTTGGTACCACCCTCGGGGGAAACCATCAGACAGGCTATTAAATGCAATTATATCACTAATAATGAGGTAGAGTATGAAGCTATGGTTGAAGGTTTGGAGTTGGCACGAGAACTTGGTATAAGCCAGATAGTAATCAGAAGTGATTCTCAACTCATAGTTAATCAAATGCTGGGGACTTATACAGCTAGAGAAGCGAGGATACAGCAATATCTGGAAAAGGTAAGGGAATTGGTAAAACAATTTCAGTCTTGGAAAGTCATTCAAATCTCAAGAGATGATAATGTAGAAGCAGACGCCTTGGCAAATCTTGCATCCGTAGCTGATGTGGCAAAAGACACCAACAATTCAATTGTTCATTTATTTCATTCAGTTCTTGAAGCTGATAAAGATGAGGTAAATTTTAATAACTTAACATGTGATTGGAGAAATGAGATTGTAGCATTCTTGCAATACGGTACCGTACCCGATGAAAGGACAAATGCACAAGCACTTCGAAAAAAGGCAGCCCGTTACTGTCTAAAGCAGGGCAATCTTTATCGAAAAATGTTCGGTGGCCCATTAGCTCGGTGTTTAGGTCCTTCTCAAACTGAGTATGTAATGAGAGAAGTACACGAAGGTCATTGTGGGAACCATGCAGGTGGAAGGTCATTGGTTAAAACCTTGATAAGTGCCGGGTATTATTGGCCTAAAATGGAAGAAGAAGCATCAAACTTTGTAGCTAAATGTGACAAATGCCAGAGGTACGGTAATAACATACATCGTCCTGCTGAGTTATTACATCCGGTTATTGCACCATGGCCGTTCATGAAATGGGGAATGGACATTGTCGGACCATTACCTCAAGCTAAAGGTCAGGTAAAAATTTTACTCGTACTTACTGATTATTTTACTAAATGGGTAGAGGCAGGAGCGTTTAAACAGGTACATGAAAAGGAAGTTAAGGACCTTATTTGGCGACATATTATTTGCCTCTTCGGCTTACCAAGAGAAATCGTATGTGACAATGGTCCACAATTTATTGGAGCTCAGATAACATAATTCTATCAGAGCTGGCAAATAAAAATGATAACATCAACACCTTATCATCCAGTAGGAAATGGACAGGCGGAATCAACAAATAAGATTATCATCAATAATTTGAAGAAGAGGTTGGAAGAATCAAAGGGGAACTGGCCTGAGCTGTTACTAGGGGTCTTATGGGCATACCGTACAACAATGAAAACAAGCACAGGTGAAACTCCTTTCTCTTTAGTATACGGAACCGAAACACTTATCCCAGTTTAAATAGGAGAGCCAAGTCCGAGAGTAACACAAGTATCAAAGACGTCTAATGATGAAGAAATGCGGATAAATTTGGATATATTGGAAGGCAAAAGAGAAGCAACATTAATAAGGATGGCCGCTCAAAAGCAAATGATTGAACGCTATTACAATAGGAAAACATGTCTGCGGTATTTCAAAATTGGGGACTTTGTGCTCAAATTTTTTTTTCAGTCTACCAAAGCAGTTAATTCAGGTAAGTTAAGTCCATCTTGGGAGGGACCATACAGAATTCATGGTATTGCAGGTAAAGGAGCATATGAATTATAGACGATGGATGGGAAACTACTTCCCTCACATTGGAATGTTGTGCATTTGAAGAGGTATTATTTAAAAAATAAAAATAAAAATAAGAGAAAAAAGCTTTGCCAGGTATCATCTTGTTATGTTCTGATTTTTTAAGCATCATAATTTTTTTACTAACGGTTTTAGATGATAGGCAAAACGCGTACCTGTACTAAGTGATGAGTCACGGCCTGTAAGGCCAAATGGAGTATGCTGAATTTCTGGAATGGAGTATGCTAAAATTCCGGGCCTAAGGTTATAATAACATATACGAGTATAGCAGTCTTCATCTATTACCACAACCATAAGTCCCGTACGTATTTCCTTTCTTTTTTAGGAAAGAATCGGATTGAAAAGATTATCAAATGTACAAGGCTTCATACTTTAGCACTCAAACATTTGGGGGAATGTACAAGGTTCACGTGCAGATAAAAGGCAAATCAAAAGCCTGAAGAAAAATCAAGATTCAAGCCCAAGCAAATCTGTTAAGGGTAAACCGTATCAAACGGTTAAGGATAAAAAACAAGTTGTAAAGAAAACCTTGTATCTATTATTCAACTTTTTTAAAATCTGTTATAAGGAAAATAGTTACGTGAAAGTTATAGATGTAATGAAAATACATGTAAGGAACGATTTACAGCTTGTCAAAATTTAGAAACTAAAGATTTGATCAAGTTATTCCAGATAAACGTGTATATTCCTATTTCTTGTATCGTATTAAACATTATTGTGAAGTTGAGACGTCTTCTTCATTAAATGTCAATATATATAAAAGGGCCCTCTTTTATGAATCACGTATTATCTAAGTATGAGAATAACAAAAGCATTTTTTATTTGATACAAATGCAATTGAAATCCTTTGAAAAAAAAGGTAGGTGCATAATGAAACTTATTAATAACAGAAAGAAGTTAAACTTGTTCATAATATGCCCCTAAACAAAACTTGGGGACTTGGAAACCTAAGTAAAGCTTAAAATTTTTATAAAGTTACAAAACTGAAGGAGCAACATCAGCAGACTCAACTTGGTCAACCTGACCAATGACCTCAACATCAGCAGAAACAGAAACCTACTCAACAACAGGAGTGGGGATATCCGGTGCAGAAACATTACATAAGGGGCCTCAACTGGGACAGATTCAGACACGGCAGATTCACTGGGGAGAGCTTCGATCGAAGGAGTTTCAGCCGCGAAAACATTGGTTTCAGGAGATGAAAAGTCTGGTGGTTGTTGGGCTTTGTCAATAGCCTCAATCACCTTGACTAATTCACCTTTAAGGTCAAAATTCTCTTGACTCATTTCCACTAAAGCATCGTGACGGCTCTCAAGGAAGGTCCAGTTTATCCTAATATTGGAAGACTCCTCAAGGAGCTCATAATCCTTTTCCCAAAGCGAAATTTCGTTCCTGAGTTCCTCATTCTTTTGCAAAAGAGAGTCGTGAGATGTTTGCAGTGAGTAGTGAGAATATTCCAAAGAATGAACCTTGGCCTGTGAAGCTCGTAAATCTTCTTGTGTACGGGTGAGTTCTTGGGCCATCCCTTCTGCATATTTTTCCTTCTGAGCCAACAAGGCCTTCAAAGACTTGTTCTCATCAGCAACCGTGGATAATTGTTCAGCCATAGATTCTTTTTCTCTCTTAGATTGGTCTATGGTAGCCTTTACCGTTGCTGATTCAGAAATAAGCTTCTGGACTTGGTTTTCTAAACAATTCTTCCTTTCTTCTAAGATATCCATCTCAATTTGTAAGCTTTCGTATTGCTCTTTCCAATTATTAGCTTCCAATTGAGAATCACGAGCAGTCACTTCAGCATCATGAGCAGTTTTTTCCAAGTCACGAGCCAATTTCTCCAAGAGAGGAACTCAGTTCATCAGCTCCGTACCAATGAGGTTAATCTAGTCATAGTAAAATAAGTATAAGGTTAAAATTATAGAGAATAATTCATGAAATAAAAATAAAATTTTTTACCTTTAAGCTTGGCATGAACAATGTCGTTTAAGAGAGTCGTGTTGCTGTGGCTGTCAAGTTTTGCCTTTTCAATAGGTCCAATCAAAGGAGCAAGCCACGTGTCTGCTTGTCCGGACTTCCTTAGGAGACTGTTGTCTTGGGGAACTTCAATGGTGACACTCCTCTTATTAAAGTTCCTGCTTGAGGAGCCTGTCTCAATGTGATGCGAGGAAAATGGAGCACCGGTAATAGGGGGAGTGGTTGTTGATGAAGGGATAGCAAAAACAGGAAGTGAAGTAATAGAAGAAGAGGTAAGGAAACAATAACAGGAACGATAGAAGAAGAGGGGGAACTTGATCTAAAACCGGACCTATATAACTACCAAAACCACTATAAAAAAGTTGGTCTATAGAGTTGACAGTATTAGAAGGGGCAGAAGTATCATCATCAGGGATGACTACAAGATGAGGGAAGGTCAGGAGCAGCTCCAATTTCGTCATCATTGACGATTCGTCTCCTGACCTTTGGTTTGGTTGTCAAGGCACTACCATCATTATCTTCATCTTCTTCAACTTCAAAATCATCTTCAAGAACGGATTTCCTCTTCTCCGATCTTGAAGAAATGGGAACATTTGAATGAGAACCCAGGAAGATGTCCTGGCTACGTGATGCTAAAACGGTCCCAAGGGTAAGTCCACGAGTGGCAAAACCTAAAAGGGAAAAAGGGGGAAAAGGTTTAAAAAGATGCGAAACGGTAAAATAGAAGGGGAGAAAACTTCTTACCATGGGTCTTTGGTTTCCAACCATGTTGTTTAGCAATATTCTTCCATGTTCTGCCCTCCATTAGGGCAATCTTCAAAAGGTTGTCTACCCAATCACGGATATTAGCTACGGAAGTAACCATACCCATGGTTGCTGAAAAGAGAAACGAAATAGGTAAGGTAAATGAAAAGGAAGAATAAAACACGTACGGTAAAGAATACTTACGTGCAAAATTCCACTCCTCTGGGAAGCAGAGGTATTTCTCACTAACCAAACCTACGGTAGGAGCAGCGACATACCGGACAAACTATCCACGGTCTTTGTCGTCTTCTAAGCTTACCAGCACTCTTTTGCTCCGGGCTGGCAAGCTAAAAACTCCATTTCGAAGAAGCCTAATGGAGTATAGGTGAAGTAAATGAGGGAGAGTAAATTCTACATTAGCTTTTGTAGAGAGGTGTCTTAAACAGGCAACAACTCGCCACACTATCGGGCCGATTTGCCCCAAACAAATATTGAAGAAACGACAAAAGTCTAGAATAACCGGGTCAATGACCGGGTTAAAATCCAAAGTAAAAGGATAGGTATAGACAAAAGAATAACCTATAAGATAGGAAGTAATCCTTTGATTTGGGTTAGGGATAATAATTGGAAAATCATCAGCCTACTGGCATTCTTTCCTAACAATTGGGGCTAAAGCACTTGTAATCATAGTAGGATAAGGATCGGCACGATCTAATCCAATTACTTGGGTTTTCAGAGACTCACTATCGTGATGAAAAAAAAATTCGGTAGGGATAATTTCATCTACCATAGGTTCACGCAGCGGTGAAGAATCTTTATTTTTAGGAGGATTCTTTTGGGTATGAGAACCTCTAGCCCCAGAAGAAGCACCAGAGTCAGAAGGAGTTGAAGAAACACCACGGGTGGAACCCAGGTTGCGTAATCTACCCCCTCTTCTGTGTCTAGTAGGGGCAGGGGCGTTAGAAAATTTGTCTAGAATCGGGATTTTCTTAGGGTTCGAAGAAGCCATGGATGCAGAAGTAAAATTAAAGCAAGTAAAGGAAGTGTGCAGTTCAATTTATGAGTAATACGATAAAAAGAAGGGTTATTTATAGTGTTGGGAAATTTTGAAAACAAGGAAAGAGAGTACAACGATGGGAGGCTCTGTAATGATGATAACTGATACTTCGTGGAGCGGGAAGACGAAAAGAAAGCCTGAAAGAACGCTGCAGGGCATAGCAACCAATGAGGAAGCAACACGTACTGGGTGCATTAAAAGGAAGTGATAGTTGAATCTTCAAAACTCCTCAAAACATTAATGAAGACAAAAATTCTCCTTTAATGCAACTCCACTTCCCAAATATTCATACTAATGAATAAATGGAAAGTGGGGGACTCTCTGTATTGGAAATTTTTTAATATATATATGGAGTAAAATACGTGGCATGACACGTGGAGGCTATTAAAGAAGACTAAAAAGCAAAGGGTCACGTAGATACGAGTAAAAGAGGTACGTAGCAGCAAAAGAGGTACGAGTAAGAGACTCAAGGAACCGTACCTATTTAAGATGCAATAGTGAAGGAAATATGAAAAGATAATGAACCAAGACACATAAAAGAATGAAGATACACGTAAGAGGAGCAAGTACCGGAGCAGCCGTTAAAGAATAATTGTATTAAATGATAAGATTGTATAATGTAGCATTAAATATTCATAATGAGCTCATCATGGTCTGAAGGTAAAATAGACCTTTAGAGGGACCTATAAAAGGGAAGGAAACATGTAAACAAAGCACGATTGGAATATACTCTTCTAATTTACAAGCTTTCTTATTTATCTATTCAATAATTCTTTCTTCACTTCTTTTACGATTATCAGAAGCCCGATTTTCTCATATATACGAATTTAACTGAAAATCTACTTTTTGGTTAAACAATCCTATTCATATTTCGAAAAATATTTATTATTCTTTTCTTTAATCAAAAGTACAAATAACGATTTTCAATAAACATATTTATCCTTTTTTGAATTTCAATAAGTAAATATTTATGAATATATCTGAGAGGAGGTATAAGTATAAACAAATTTCATTTTAAAATAAAGATAATATATTCAATATTCAAACAAAATCATATTATAGGATTATTTTTAGTATAATTCACCCTAAATTGAATTAGTATAATTTGCTGCATACTGGGCTAAGTTTTTTCCCTAACTATATTACTTTTCAGAATTAATTAATGGCGGACATCTCCACCCAACATAAACTGACCGCAGCGAAGTGAATTGAAGTACTGAACTGAAACTGGACTTCTCAATTCAGTATCTACCAATGGATCTCAATTATTTATTCAACTCCCTTTCTCCCTCATGGACTTCGGTCAGCATTTTCTCCTCTCTCTTGACTCTATTTCATATGTATGTAAATATCTTTTACTGATTTTGTTCCTTTTATTGAATGTAGGCTGCTATGTTACTCTCATTTTTTCTTTATTTAGCAACTGTTGGATCTGTTCTACCCGGAAAACTTGTTCCCGGGGTGACTTTATCGGACGGAAGTCGCCTCCATTACCGTTGCAATGGTAACCCATGTCTTTGTTTTTTTCTATATAATGTGCATTGGTCTATATTTTCATGTTGGATTTAAATTATACGTGGGAGCCAGTATTTTTAGATTATGAGTTCGAGATTCTAGTCATTTTAAGTTAGTGGATACTAAATTAATAATTTTTATTCAGTAAATTTCTGAAGTCAAATGTATGATTTTGATCAAAGTTAGTGGGTTAGATCGAACCCCTAACTCCTATCTAGCTCCCCTCAGCACAAACATGGTTATGATTTTTTACGCCATCAATGTAATTTAAATTGTTATATTAGGTTACTTACCATTTATTCTAGGTTACTAATAACAATGGCAGATGTATGCTATGGGTATGGATGCTCAAGCACACATTACATTTGGAGCCGCACACAGTTATTTATATAGAAAAACTAATAATTCATAAAAATATGTTACTTGAGAACCCAGTCTCAGCATTAATTTTTAGATAAAAAATAGTTGATCACCTGTGTTGTAAAAATTATGGTTCCGCCACTGACTAACCAATGCTATTAAATAGAGTTACCTGCCTTTAATTTAATGTGACCTGATTGTGTAAAATATTTTTTTAATGTTAGTGCACAGAGCTTAAACTTCTTTCATATTTCTCTATTTGCGCCAAGCACATATTGTAAATTTGCCCCCTTTTTTTTTCCAGGTTTGTTATCACTTCTGTTGTTCGTTTTGCTTCTTGGAGTAGGGGCACAGATGAATCTTGTTTCACCTACTGTGAGTGTGAATTGTTTCTATGTAGCAAAATATTATACATTTTGGTAATATGTACTTGTATCACTAGTTGCTATTTGGTTCATTTGCATTTCCTGTTCATAATTTTGTTTGCCCAAATGTTGTTTGCAAACTTATAGGAAAACAAGGAACAATTTCTTGCCACGCTCTGTGTTGTATTGATGAGATAGAGAATTTATATTCCGTGTTTCTCAATCATCTCAACTCAGGTGGAACAAACTTCTATGTAGTTCCGTTTTCATTGTATGCATGAGGTGCAGAGATTGAGCAGCTGTTTATGCCCCCGTGAACTTATTGTCCTTGTAATATCATTGAAGTTGGGAACTGGGGTTATAATATCAGTGGAAGAAGAAATAATTGTAACATTATATGGCTTTCTCATTTCAATTTAAAGGCTTCAACAGTAATGCTGTTTCTACTTCCAACTTCTGCAAAATCTATCTTTGGTTTTGCTCCTTTTTCAGAAATCATACTTCCAATTTTTTCTTGTTTTTGTTTTCTGTTGTTATCAATCTGATTTATCTTCGTTATCTCTGGAGAATAACTTGGTTAATTACAAAAAGTGAAATAGATAGGACAAATTTTGCTTTTGATGTGATTGCACGAATTGATTAATTATATAGCACCTTATCTGGCTCCAAAAATTGCTTCGCTCATGCTGCATCTTCAGACGTTGCTGAATACATGAGAAGGTCCATACTGTTGTATGTTTGGGCTACTGGAATGCATTTCTAAGGTTTCTGTTTTATACTCATAAAGAGATGATGAAATCTCATTCATTATGCATTGCAGGCAATAGCAGACAGAGGGCTTGAGCTTTTGTCCACAACATTTATCTCTAGTGTTCTTGTAAGTGTTAACGTTCTCATACCTTGTAATTATTAAGCTATTATCATGCCAATTATGCCAATTAAGTTCTGAAAACCTGGGATCTCCTACGAGTTACTGAAACCCCATCCCCCAAACCCGAGGCAAAGGCTGCAGGTTACAGAAGTTTAGTGGATGATGGTAGTCACTCTTATTTGCGAACTTGAGAGTAGAAATCCATTTACCTCTTTCTGGAGTGAGGAGGTGACCTTGAAGACACTAATACAATGTCTGACATTGACCTTATTGACCTACAATTTGTTAGCTGCAAGTTCCAATTCTTGTTTTATATACGGACTTGTGCCTGCTTGCGACGTCTTTTATGCTACCTTGGGAATTTGTCTCTAATAATAGCTGTCATATAGAGTAATGTATTTGGAGATTTATATGCAAGTGAATTGAAAATAACAAAAAGCTCATGCTAAACTCTTAGCTATTAGCTCAAATATAATTTCCTCAAATTTTGGTATTTGTTAAACGTAGACATTTTCTTGGAAGTTCCTCTTCTTACGTCACGTTTCAACAACTTGGGGAAAAATATAGGTATGTTTTGAAGTTTGTTAAATAATGGATCTATGACCCATACATATTAATACCACAAGAAAGTAATATGATAAAATAAAATAATTTCTTGGTTATGCTTTTATTGATGCAAAATTTCCAGCCAGTTACATGTTTGTTTCTGACATCTTATTTTTATCCTATGGCTGAACGATATTTAGGTGACATTGTTGCTTTATTTGGCTGGCTGCAACTCACGTGAGAAGAGTTCGTCACTGAAACCTCATGTCTCAGGAAATCTAATTGATGACTGGTAACTCGATTGACTTTATGCTGAAGTTTATACTCTGAAAGTTCTTAACATTAATAAAACTGTAATATCATTCTTTATTGAACTGCCTTTCCACTCATCCTTTCATCTATCCCGTGTAAGTTTTAAACATATTTAGTGTCCAATGACACGCTTTCCTTAGTTTCTCTCATAGTAAAATCAAAAATGGAAAATCAATATCCCTCTCCCTACTTCTGATCTTCTTTCTTTTATCTATGTGGTCTTCCTTGCCAATTAAAGTTATAGGAGTCATCAGAAGTTGTAAAGTTTTGTAACTTGTTCATGAAGTCAATCCGCTATAATGTGCTTATGAATGACATCTTACCTAGAAAGTGGCATTTGAAAAAGACGAAAAGAAAAATAAGAAAAGGATATAGTTCATGCTTCTTGTGGGTTATTTCAATCAGTCAGTGAGTTGTGCTGTTGCTGCTTCTGAGTAATCTTGTGTACACTTTTAAATAAGTCTTCCTCCTCTTCTGAAGGCCAACAATGATTTCTATGGATAAGTTCTTTAATTTCTAGCTATGACCTTATATAGAATCTCTCTTTCTTTGTATAATGCTATTTTATCCTCCTCCTTTTGCCAGTAATTACTGTAGTTAATGTTGAGCGATGAAACACCGGCGTAATGATAACAATCAGTAACACTAATCAAGCTTGCAAGTAATAAAGAAGGAAAATGTCTACAATTGCTTCTGAGTTAAATATGATCTTTCAAAGTGACATGGATTCTGTAGCAATTAATGATCTTGTAGTTTGTCACCAAATTGTAGCAGGATACATATGTTGTGCTCTACTTATAAAAAATGAAGTGCACTTTGTTCAGATTCTGTTGATCTCATTGTAATGAATATGATCCTGATATTTCTTCTATCCTCTTTCTTTGACTAGGTGGTTCGGGATACAACTAAATCCAAATTTCATTGGCATTGATCTCAAGTATGTTTTCATACCTCAGACTTTGTCTTTCACAATTGTGACAAGTGACCAGATCGTGAATTAAAAGCTTGTCATGCTATAATTGGATTATTTAGTTTATACTTTTGTTGGATAGGCTCTCTATTAACTTTGCCTAAAACAATTCATGTTAAGGTCCAATCCATTGGCAGTTATCTCAGCAATAGTGAGTTCTGAAATTTGCATATCTTATTTAATTTAGCACTAAGAACAATCTTTTTCTTGCTATCTGAGTGGAAGAAAATGTAGAGAACCTAGTGGTAGAGAATTCTTAATTTGTTTGGAGAGAATTGTTGATGATTGGTGTGAAACGGGTCCAAATAGAATGAAATGGATTTTGATGATTCATATAGCCGATTCCCAACTAGTCTGGGGTTGATGTATAGTAATTTGCTTCTGACCCAAGTAAAATAATACTTGACATGAAAAACTTATTTCTGATCAGTTGGAACTTGTCACTTTCCAGGAACCTTAAATCATAGTTAAAGTCCTCATCAAAGAGATTCCGAGAGGCCCACATATTTATTTTGTTTGTTATAATGACTGTACGCTTCAATATCAAGTCTATTTGGTTCTCTCTTTTGGCTTCTCTGCTTAATGATGAACTTTCTGCTGCAGATTTTTCTTTGTTAGAGCTGGTATGATGGGATGGTTACTTATCAATCTTTCAGTTCTTGCAAAATGTATTCTAGAGGCCAAATTGAGCCAATCAATGATTCTCTACCAGCTATTTTGTGGGGTAAGTTGGTGGATGTACACTTCCAAGTCTGGCTTCTTGGGCATATGCTTGTGATATTTAAAACTTCTTTCCTATGCATTTGATTGCAGCTGTACATCCTTGATTACTTCTTCTATGAAGAGTTCATGACCTCCACGTAAGTTGGCAGCCTTCTTCTCCCATAACATTTTTAAGATAGAAAAGTTGCATTAAACAAAGAACTAATTTTCTTTCTTCTTTCCCTTACCTTAATTTAGGCAGCTGTCCAGGTTTTCACCTCCCTTTCACCTCCAGTCTCTTTATCTTTATTTGTTGTGTGGTTATTATGCTTTGATCCAGAATTTGAAGTGAGTCATCCATATGACACGGAAAGCAAATTATGTAACAACAGTAGAAAGAAAGTAAGAGAAGGAAATTAAGGGCTTCAAGTGGCAGAAGGGTTGCAGCCTAAGACAATGGGTAACACAATAGGGGGTTTAGTTGTTTAGTCATGAGAAATATTAGTTTGGGCGGGTATAATGTCGTTCTTGGTCCATTTTGTGCTTTAGGAAGGGAACATCGGAAGTTGTATTATTAAAGGAATATGAGGTTTACCGGCACTTTGGCCTTCTGATTGGTTTAGGTAGTTTATTTGGAGGAGAATGGCTAATAAATGGAATTAGGGCTATAGAGGGTAGCTGGGTTTGGTCCACAGAGTCATGGTTTTAGCATCAGAAGCTAGGTGGAAGCAGAGGGGGTTAGTGTAGCATTGGTTGTTGTACATGTCTTGGCCCTTGGGTATAGTTGATTAGTAGCCCTAAACCATTTTAATTGTTCTTTTTTTTTTTGAATTTGGAAACGTTGAGCATTGGCCCTTCTGCCACAAGGTTAAATAAAACAAGAAAGTTTTCTTTGAGTTTCATATACATCCAATAACATGACAATCTAGGTGAAGTGATTCCGGAGAATCTGTGGTGGCAGTGCTAACATTTGAACCATAGCGGAACACGAGTAACTGCCAGAGACCTGGAAGGTCTGGCTGGCTTACTACTATTCTCACTTTAGGATTGATTGCCGGGAATGTTGAACTGTGATATGATCCTGTTTTAGCTTTAGTGAGTGGTTTTGATTTGTACCTTAATGTTTTAATGCTTCTTGAGCGTATACCAATGCAATATTTAAAATTAACTCTGTTGGTGTGAGATTATTGGGAGCATGATTTTGATAAAATTTTTGTAATTTCAAGGCTTGACCTTTCTAAGACCCAAATGCCTAATAATTAGCAGAATGATATGCTTGTTTTGTCGGCCAGTGATTATATATTGATGTCACTAACCTCATCTATTCCTCTTACTTTTTCCTTTCTTTATAGTCTCGATTATGTTCCTTCATCGAAATTTTGAGCATTTACAATTGTGTAAGATCCTGTGGCTCCCTTTTCAGATGGGATATAATAGCAGAGAGGTTGGGCTTCATGCTGGTTTTTGGTGATCTAGTCTTTATACCTTTCACCTTCAGTATTCAGGCAAGTACTACTAACAATTTCTTATTGCCACAAACAATTCTATCCTTGTTTAGATGAAATATGACATCTTTGATGTCAGTATAAAACAATTTTGTATAGGATGAAACTGAATTCTCTTTAAAAACATAGTTTTGAGTTATCACTTATGAAAAACATAGTTTTGAGTTATCATGTACATTCTTCATTTCCTACTAAATGTAATGATGTTTAGTCTCGGCCATGCCAATACATTCACTTTCCTTGAATTTAATACCTCACCTCATGCTACAATATTTCAATGGGTCCCACGTTTACACTACTTGTTTGAATACCAGAAAAGTTTTTGGTTCTCTGTGTTTAGTTTAAAAGAATTTGAATCAGGGGCTTACTTATGAAAAAGAAAAAAGGAATTTATCTAGGGCCCTTTTAAAGAAACGAAATGGGAAAGGAGAAAAATGTGTGCTTTTTAAAATTTTTTTTTGGTGGGAAAACCTTGTTGTAAAACTGTTTTTTTCCTTTCCTGGAAAATGTCCTGAACAAATCTCGTGTTTCATAAACAAAAAGAATATTTCCATGTATTTCCAGAACTCAAGACATGAAGAGCCTCTGTTGTTAACAGAGCCAATTGACTCCTGCCCATAGCTGTGAAATCATATGAAATAAGAGAGAATCTTGTTAACTTGATTGTAGATAATATACAAGAGGGGCTCCTTATATAGGAGTCTTAGTCTACTTATAATACTGTAAGCAATTATTCTCTCTGATTAATAAGACAAGCAATTATCTCCTCGATTAAATACAAAATAGTCTAAAATATCCTATAAATTTTTCTGCATAACATTCTTTACTCGAGTTCAATGGCCTTAAACATTTTGCAACCTATACAATTCTAACATATAACAACATTGATTTTCTTGATTTCAAGGGTAGCCAGAATGTTTTCCAATTTTCTGTTGGCCTGGCAGTTGATAATTCTGTTTGTTGTCCTCTTTCCCCACTTATATTGGTTCCTTCAACCGAGAGAGAGAGAGAGGCTACGATCTATGCAAATGAAGGCATACTTTTATACTCGGTTGTTTGAAGGTTGAACTAAGAGTCTAATCTGGGCGGGCGGGTGGGGGGGGAGAGGGAGAGGGAGAGAAGCTCTAAGATTATGGAAATAAAGGCTTGTTTTTGTCCTCTGTTGTTTGCAGGTTCAAATAAGAGTCTAATCTTATGTTGTCATCTCTGCGGTGAATTGATGAGAACAAGGCTAGGAGATTTAGTGACAATTCCATGATTGTGATAGTCATGGACTCATGGTCAATTTCATGGTTTGTAGGTTGGATTGGTTAGGGGAAGGAGTCTGATGAGTTTGTGTTCGGATACAAGCACAATATTGTGCTCTGCTGTGTGTCAAATTGTATTTTGGACAAGTTTGGTTGTGTGAGCAAGGAAGTGTAAAGAGGAGTAATGAATTCATCTTATTGAGAAAAAGGGCTAATCGTATATAGGAGTGGGAGGTCTCCATTTTAGTGCAGCCGAAACCTAAGTAGTATATATTTGGAGACAAATGGCATACAAGAGTAACAAACGGATACGATGAAGCTTATTCTGGTTTTCAAGTGAGGTTTTATTATGTATCTATTCATTTTCAGGGTTGGTGGCTTTTGAGTAACAAAGTGGAGCTAACAACAGCAGCAGTAATTGCCAATTGCCTCGTCTTTCTTATTGGGTAAATGTATCCAGCATGCAAGGATCTCTAAATACTACTATTATTTTTTTTCCTGCAATCTGTATGATTGCACTTTCTTTATGTCATTCAGACATTATTCTTTGTTGCTTTCACTTACTGTTTCTTGATACGGGCCCTGTTTCGTATTGGAAGGTACTTAGTGTTCAGAGGTGCCAACAAGCAGAAGCATATGTTTAAAAAGAATCCCAAGGCACCCATATGGGGTAAGCCTCCAAAAGTTATTGGGGGGAAGTTGCTCGCTTCTGGCTATTGGTAAGCTTCTTGATGTTTCTTTTTCTACTTTCCTCGTTATCTTAATTCTCCAGAATGACTTGATACTGAGAAACTTTATACATTTGTTAATTTAGTATTTAGCATGTGGGCAAGCTTAGGAATGACAAACGGTGCGGGGCGGGTCATAATTTTTTTAAAAAAAAATTAACGCGGGGCGGTGCGGGTTGCTTTCGTAGCCTAGTGAAGATTTAGTCTGTACGTGAAGCCAAAATTTGCCTCGTTGATTTCCTCTTTGAGAGCCATTGAAATGGTTGAATCTGTGCATCATTTTTGTACCATTCTAGCCTTGCATCATTTTTGCATCATTTTTGAATCTGTGATTCTAGTATGCCCCTTTAGCCTTTAGGACGTTATAGGATGTTGGTTTCCACACGAGCATTGCCCAATGAGTATATGTAAAGTCAAAGTTGAGCATTGCCCAACTTTTTGACTGTAAAGTAGTGTCATTTTTTCTTTTTATATACTACTTAGTAAATTTTTTCGACGAAGCGGTGTCGGATGACACAATCATATATGCTTCACCAGCCCTTTAATGCTCGGATACAAGTATATCGCAAAAAAAATTACTTGGTTTACTAGATCGGATTTAAAAAATTAAAAAAATATATATGCGGGGCGGGGCGGGGCGGGGCGGTTAAAATTAGGGCGGGTTGGAGTCTTCGCGGGTGTGCCCCGCAACCGCCCCGCCCCGCACCGTTTGCCATCCCTAGGCAAGCTTTTAGAAAAGCACATAAACTATGTCAATAAAGTGGACAAGCGTAATCTGATAAAACTGTCAGAAGTCTGTCTTACGCAATCCTCATCTCACGAGCTAGCTTTTGGGGGTGAGTTAGGCTCCAAGTCCGTTTTCTTGTCATGGTATCTGAGCTAGACCCATCCAAATTCTTGGTTTACCCGATTTTGGGCCCCATATTATGTTATCTGGATCCACTTGGCTGGCAGACTTGGGTGTTTTTTTGAGGGGGGGGGGTAAGATGTCCCACATCAGTTGTGGGATGCATGTGAAATTGGTCTCGGACATTCCTCACCTCTTGAGCTAGCTTTTGGGATTGAATTAGGCTCAAGGTCAATATCTTCATCATGTGCAATTCAACGAAAATATTAAGAGAAAAATAAATAGTGGATAGAAAAGAACTTACTACAGAAGATGAAAAGAGTTAATTACTACTCCATAAGAAATGCTAAATATCGACATCCCTAGAGTGTTCCATTTTTCAGACGTATTTTACTTTTTTGAGGTCTCAATTTAAAATCAATTTCAAATAATTCAGATCTGACAATGGCGCTAGAAAAATTAAAACTCTTATGAATTCTTTCTTTTTTAATGATTATGTTTTCATGATATTAATTTTTTTTAATTGTAAAGCCCTAATCAAAATATAAATGTTTGAACATCAAGCCAAATTGATCTCATAAATTCAGAAAGAGGAAGTAATTTCTTTTGGATTTTGTCTGAAACAGTGATCTACAATGTAAAGCAAAAGGTTTGAGTGCCATTTAGTGAAACAGTAGCAGTTAATATTGCCACATCAGGTTTAATATTGTCTGCATAGTGCGTACCCTCGTTATAGCATGGCTTCTGAAGTTCATCACATGAGGCATGGGGTAGCAAAATGGCAGATTAAAATTTTCAGCTCTTCATTTTCGAAATTCTAAATTATTCTATATTTACTGAAGGGGCATTGCTCGACACTGTAATTACCTTGGAGATTTGTTGCTGGCATTGTCATTTAGTTTGCCTTGTGGGATAAGGTAATGTGTTTGAACTCATGCAAATTCTTTCTATGCTTGTTTGCTCAGTAATAAAATAGTCACCTTCACTTGTGTATGGCTGCAGTTCCGCGGTTCCATACTTTTACCCCATATACCTTCTTATTCTGCTAATATGGAGGGAGAGAAGGGATGAAGCTCGATGTGCAGAGAAGTACAAAGACGTGTGGACAGAATACCGTAAACTTGTTCCTTATAGGATCTTACCTTATGTTTACTAGCTAAACTGTTTGTCCATGTGGCTGTGCATTACCACCAAGCAGGAAAAGAGACAAGCACAGGAAAGGATATTAAATGAAAATGGGGCTATCGCGCTATCTAAGCAGCTTTCTCCTCCGGAAGTAATCTTTTTATCTATTCCAATGGATGAGCATTGAATATTTGTTGTAGATGTGCGCAAGATTATTCAAATCTCCTGAACCAGCTTGTACACTTGATGTACTTTATAATGGCAGGCTTTAGAGTAAAAACTATGTGCTTCTTGTAATAAATGCCAACCATGAAAGTAGTTCACATTTTTTGTGATTTTGGCTCCTGTTAAGAGTCCTTTTGGAAGACTGCCGCGCCTCCACCATCCCACCGGATAAACCAGAGCCCCAAGCTCTCGAAAGAATTGGTCTGAAACTAGTAAACAATTGCTATTTTAGGCTTTTATCAAAGTCACTAGCAAGTATCTGTTTGTGCTGCAGAAATAGGGCCTTTGCTACTTGGTTGCATTATTTCCACTGTTCTTTGAGCCGAGGGTCTATCGGAAACAACCTCGGGAGTCACAACCTAAACCCGGTTGTGATGGCGCCCAACCCTAAAGTTAGGCAAGCCAGACCAACAACCGTTTCATATTTAACCACAAGTCCCAAAATGACAATTCAAGGAGAGTATAAGGGTTTATAATAATACTCCAATAATAATAGTAGAATGAAAATACTGAGAAGTGCGAACACTGATAATAACACTCTCAAAAGATCTGGGGTCACAAGTCTAGAGCCTCTAAGCAAAATCGGGATAATAATAATATCTTAAAGAAATACTCAAGTCTGAAAGTATATATATAAATAAAACTGGGATATGAAGAGTAGCCAGGTCCTGTGAACGCCAACAGCTACCTCAACAACTCTGATAACTCTGGAAAATGAGACTGCTCAGCTAAACCTCCGGCGTACCTGAATCTCCACACAAAGGTGCAGGGAGTAGGGGTAAGTGCTAAGTACTCAGTGAGTAAAAAGCATATAAAATAGCTGAAGATAAGAAATCCACGAAATTCCACAAAGTAAAGCTATGTCTAACAGTCCGATACCTACTACGAACTAACAATAACAACAAACCACATATAGCACAAGTAAATAACAATGCATGAATGCAATGCATATGAACGCTATGGCATGTAGCCCGATCCATTTAACGTCGACGTCGCTCAGTGGGGGTGTGTACAAACTCCGGAGGGGCTCCTTCAGCGCAAGCGCAATATATTCATATCATTCGCTGCGGCATGCAGCCCGATCCATACTCAATCCACAATATGCATATGAGTCACATAACAGTTTCAATTTATTTATTTCCAGTTTCCAATTCATTAATAAGGAAAATACTTTAGTTTTCTTAATTTTTAAGAACATGTGAGTTAGCATTTCATAATAGTGATTTCAACCCATGACTGAGATCAATGATTTTACAAATCATGCTATCACAAAGATATCTAGCCCCTAAGAATACTACAGGTCGGCACAACGCCCCAAACATGGCATAAATCCCATACATATTCAATACATGGTGCGTTTCAATCGCCAATATAGTATTATTCTAGTTCGGGATGGACCAAGTCACAATCCCCAGTCATAACCAATCCCGCACCTGCCATGGGATATGAGTCGCGCCCTAAATAGCGTCACAATGTGATAAGCCGGGGTTTCAAACCCTTAGGCTATCATATATACCAACTACTCACCTCTAACCGGCCGTGGACTCGTCCGCAATGCCTTTTCCTTTCGAATCCTCGTGCATCGAATCTAGTCAAAATCACAACGAATACATAAATATGGGTCAAAGAAACATAACCCAATCAAAATTACTCAAAAAGAATAACAATTCACGAAGTTGGTAAAACTCGAGCCCCGGGCCCACTTCTCGAAAAATTTCAAATTCATACTAACGAATTCCTCGTCTCGCCACGAGTCCATACATATAAAATTTATCAAAAACGGAGTTCGAATGGCCTTTGAAATTCCAAAAATTCATTTTCAAGAATTAAGCCATAGTTCTTCACAATTTCTACCCAATTTCATGAATTTAAAGGTTGATTCTTGCATAAAATCACGTTTTCTAGTCAAGAGACTTACCTCCAAGCAATACCCGTCGCAAACCTTCTAATTCCCTCGTCAAAAGCTCCCAAGTTCGCTTAACAATGGTGAAAAATGGACTATACTCGCGGATGAAACATTTAATAACCCTTCTGTCCGCCCAGCTATTTAACCTTACGCGATCGCATCCCAAGTCACGCGATCGTGGAGAACAAAAATTCAGTCCCTCAATTTTACCTTACGCGATCGCAGGAATCATTACACAATCGCAGTGAACCAAACTCCCACTCTATGCTATCGCACTACCCTTCACGCGATCGCACTGAACGACCAGCCAGTCCTACGAGATCGCAGACAAGCCCACGCGATCGCAGAGAGAAAATTGCTGCTCTGCAATTTCTGCTGCAACTTTCAACTCAAAAATCCCTGTTGGGCATCCGAAATTACCCCGAGACCCTCGGGACCTCAACCAAATGCACAGTTATGTCATATTACTTCATTCAAACTTGCTCGCAACATAAAAACATCATCATAAACATCAAAATCATCGAATTCTCATAGATTCAAGCCTAAGTTTCACTAAAACTTCCGAAACTTTCATTTGATCTAAAACTCGACCTAAACACCTCCGAATGATCTCAAACTTTGCAGGCATATCCAAAATCACCTAACGGAGCTACTACAACTGTCGGAATTCCATTCCGAGCCCCGTATCAAAATCTCACCTACCATCCAACATTCGCCAAAATTCAACCTTAGCCAATTCAATCCTAAATCTACACCAGACCTCCGAATTCAATTCCGATTATTCTCCTAAGTCATGAATCATCCCTCGAAACTAGGTGAACAATCAGAAGTCATTTTGAGCCTTCTAACTCAACGGTCAATATTCGATTGATTTTTCCAAACTAACCTTCCTATAAAGAGGTTTATTGCTTCATTTCTTACCGAATTCTACCCGAGTTACTTCAAACACTCCAAACATATATAATGAAACATATGAAAGCATAAAACGGGGAAAACGGGGCGGTAACTCCCGTAACGACGGGTCGGATCGTTACATCCTCCTCAACTTAAACAAACGCTCGTCTGCGAGCGGGTTAAGAAATATACCCGGAGCCTTAAATAAGTGTGGATATCTGCTCCGCATCTCCTGCTCGGTCTCCCAAGTTGCTTCCTCCACGGGCCGACCTCTCCACTGCACCTTCACCAAAGCTATATTTTTTGATTTCAACTTTCAAACATGTCAACCCAAAATGGCTACCGGCTCCACATCGTAGATCAAGTCCTCATCCAACTGCATCGTGCTGAAGTCTAATACATGAGACGAGTCTCTAACGTACTTTCGGAGCATAGATACGTGGAACACCGGATGAACGCCCGACAAGCTAGGTGGAAAAGCAAGCATATAGGCCATTTCCCCAATCTTCTTAAGTACCTGAAAAGGTCCAATGAACCTTGGGCTGAGCTTTCCTTTCTTCCCAAACCTGATAATGCCTTTCATGGGCGAAACTTTCAGCAACACCTTCTCGCCCACTGAATAAGACACATCTCGGATCTTCTGGTCCGCATAAATCTTCTGACGCGACTGAGCTGTGCGAAGTCTCTCCTGAATCACCTTCACCTTGTCTAAGGCATCCTGGACTAACTCTAATCCCAATAATCTAGCCTCGTCGGGCTCAAACCAACCAACTGAAGACCTACACCGTCTCCCATATAAGGCTTCATACGGCGCCATCTGAATGCTGGATTGATAGCTATTATAAGCGAACTCTACAAGAGGAATGTAATCAGTCCAAGAAACTCCAAAATCAATAATGCAGGCACGCAACATGTCCTCTAGTATCTGAATTGTACGCTTGGACTGCCCATCCGTCTGTGGGTGAAATGCTGTGCTCAACTCTACCTGTGAACCCAACTCTCGCTGAAATGTCCTCCAGAACTGAGAAGTGAACTGGGTACCTCTATCCGATATAATAGAAATTGGAACCCCATTCAACCGCACAATTTCTCTGATGAAAATCTCTGTTAACTACTCCGATGAATAGGTAGTGCACACAGGAATGAAGTGCGTTGACTTGGTCAGTCGATCCATGATCACCCAAACTGAATCAAACTTCTTCAAGGTACGGGGAAGACCACTCACGAAATCCATAGTAATCCTCTCCCATTTCCACTCGGGAATATCCATGCGCTGGAACACCCCACCAGGTCTCTGGTGTTCATATTTGACTTGCTGACAATTAAGATATCGAGCCACATAATTCACAATATCCTTTTTCATCCTTCTTCACCAGTACTGCTGTCTCAAATCTTGGTACATCTTCGCGGCACCCAGATGAATCGAATACCGTGAGCTGTGGGCCTCCTCTAATATCAACTCCTGAAGCCCATCTACATTAGGCACACAAATCCGGCCCTGCATCCGCAACACACCATCATCTCCGATGGTCACATCTCTGGCATCATCGTGCTGGACCCTGTCCTTCAGAACAAGAAAATGCGGATCATCATACTGATGCTCTCGAATACGGTCATACAAGGAAGACCGAGATACCACACAACCAATCACCCGGCTGGGCTCAGAAATATCTACCTCACCATCTAATTAGCTAGAGCCTGAACATAAACTGCAAGGGGCCTCTCCCCAACTGGGATGTACGCCAAGTTGCCCATACTAATAGTCTTTTGGCTTAAAGCATCGGCCACTACATCGGCCTTCCCGGGATGATACAAGATAGTAATGTCATAGTACTTGAGTAATTCAAGCCATCTCCGCTCTGCTTAAACAAGTGCCGAAGACTGCGGTGGTCTGTATATACCTCATAAGACACGCCATACAGATAATGCCTCCAAATCTTTAAGGCATGAACAATATCATCTAATTCTAAGTCGTGAACATGGTAGTTCTTCTCATGGGGCTTTAACTGGCGAGAAACATATGCAATAAATCTACCCTCCTGCAACAATACACAACCTATCCCAACTCTCGAAGCATCACAATACACCATGTAAGACCTTGAAGCTGATGGCAATACAAGTACCGGAGCTGTGGTCAAGGCCGACTTGAGCTTCTGGAATCTATCCTCGCATTCATCAGACCACACAAATGGAGCATTCTTCTATGTCAACTTCGTCAAAGGTGAAGCAATAGACGAAAAACCCCGAACAAACCTGTGGTAATAGCTTGCCAAACTAAGGAGACTCCGGATCTCCATAGCTGAGGATAGCCTGGGCCAATTCTACACCGCCTCGACTATCTGTGGGTCAACCCGAATACCATTGCTTGGACACTACATGTCCCAGAAAAGTCACAGTATTAAGCCAGAACTCACACTTAGAAAACTTCGCATATAGCTTTTCCTCTCTCGGTCTCTACAAAACCACCCTCAAGTGATGTGCGAGTACACCAGGATATCATCAACAAATACGATCACGAAAGAATAAAGGTACGGCCGAAATACATTGTTCATCAAGTGAATGAATGCGGCTGGGGCATTAGTCAGCCTAAAAGACATCACCAGAAATTCATAGTGCCTATATCTCATTCTGAAAGCTGTTTTCATAATGTCT
>JASVEL010003897.1:0-35884 GCA_032618575.1 Nicotiana noctiflora
ACAAGCGTAATCTGATAAAACTGTCAGAAGTCTGTCTTACGCAATCCTCATCTCATGAGCTAGCTTTTGGGGGTGAGTTAGGCTCCAAGTCCGTTTTCTTGTCATGGTATCTGAGCTAGACCCATCCAAATTCTTGGTTTACCCGATTTTGGGCCCCATATTATGTTATCTGGATCCACTTGGCTGGCAGACTTGGGTGTTTGTTTGGGGGGGGGGGGGTAAGATGTCCCACATCAGTTGTGGGATGCATGTGAAATTGGTCTCGGACATTCCTCACCTCTTGAGCTAGCTTTTGGGATTGAATTAGGCTCAAGGTCAATATCTTCATCATGTGCAATTCAACGAAAATATTAAGAGAAAAATAAATAGTGGATAGAAAAGAACTTACTACAGAAGATGAAAAGAGTTAATTACTACTCCATAAGAAATGCTAAATATCGACATCCCTAGAGTGTTCCATTTTTCAGACATATTTTACTTTTTTGAGGTCTCAATTTAAAATCAATTTAAAATCAATTTCAAATAATTCAGATCTGACAATGGCGCTACAAAAATTAAAACTCTTATGAATTCTTTCTTTTTTAATGATTATGTTTTCATGATATTAATTTTTTTTAATTGTAAAGCCCTAATCAAAATATAAATGTTTGAACATCAAGCCAAATTGATCTCATAAATTCAGAAAGAGGAAGTAATTTCTTTTGGATTTTGTCTGAAACAGTGATCTACAATGTAAAGCAAAAGGTTTGAGTGCTATTTGGTGAAACAGTAGCAGTTAATATTGCCACATCAGGTCTAAATATAGTCTGCATAGTGCGTACCCTCGATATAGCATGGCTTCTGAAGTTCATCACATGAGGCATGGGGTAGCAAAATGGCAGATTAAAATTTTCAGCTCTTCATTTTCGAAATTCTAAATCATTCTATATTTACTGAAGGGGCATTGCTCGACACTGTAATTACCTTGGAGATTTGTTGCTGGCATTGTCATTTAGTTTGCCTTGTGGGATAAGGTAATGTGTTTGAACTCATGCAAATTCTTTCTATGCTTGTTTGCTCAGTAATAAAATAGTCACCTTCACTTGTGTATGGCTGCAGTTCCGCGGTTCCATACTTTTACCCCATATACCTTCTTATTCTGCTAATATGGAGGGAGAGAAGGGATGAAGCTCGATGTGCAGAGAAGTACAAAGACGTGTGGACAGAATACCGTAAACTTGTTCCTTATAGGATCTTACCTTATGTTTACTAGCTAAACTGTTTGTCCATGTGGCTGTGCATTACCACCAAGCAGGAAAAGAGACAAGCACAGGAAAGGATATTAAATGAAAATGGGGCTATCGCGCTATCTAAGCAGCTTTCTCCTCCGGAAGTAATCTTTTTATCTATTCCAATGGATGAGCATTGAATATTTGTTGTAGATGTGCGCAAGATTATTCAAATCTCCTGAACCAGCTTGTACACTTGATGTACTTTATAATGGCAGGCTTTAGAGTAAAAACTATGTGCTTCTTGTAATAAATGCCAACCATGAAAGTAGTTCACATTTTTTGTGATTTTGGCTCCTGTTAAGAGTCCTTTTGGAAGACTGCCGCGCCTCCACCATCCCACCGGATAAACCAGAGCCCCAAGCTCTCGAAAGAATTGGTCTGAAACTAGTAAACAATTGCTATTTTAGGCTTTTATCAAAGTCACTAGCAAGTATCTGTTTGTGCTGCAGAAATAGGGCCTTTGCTACTTGGTTGCATTATTTCCACTGTTCTTTGAGCCGAGGGTCTATCGGAAACAACCTCGGGAGTCACGACCCAAACCCGGTCGTGATGGCGCCCAATCCTAAAGCTAGGCAAGCCAGATTAACAACCGTTTCATATTTAACCACAAGTCCCAAAATGACAATTCAAGGAGAATATAAGGGTTTATAATAATACTCCAATAATAATAGTAGAATGAAAATACTGAGAAGTGCGAACACTGATAATAACACTCTCAAAAGATCTGGGGATAATAACACCCTCTAAGCAAAATCGGGATAATAATAATATCTTAAAGAAATACTCAAGTCTGAAAGTATATATATAAATAAAACTGGGATATGAAGAGTAGCCAGGTCCTGTGAACGCCAACAGCTACCTCAACAACTCTGATAACTCTGGAAAATGAGACTGCTCAGCTAAACCTCCGGCGTACCTGAATCTCCACACAAAGGTGCAGAGAGTAGGGGTGAGTACTAAGTACTCAGTGAGTAAAAAGTATATAAAATGTCTGAAGATAAGAAATCTACGAAATGCCACAAAATAAGGCTACATCTAACCGTCTGTTACCTACTACGAACTAACAATAACAGCAAACCACATATAGCACGATAATTAACAATGCAGAAATGCAATGCACATGACCGCTACGGCGTGTAGTCCGATCCATTTAACGTCGATGTCGCTCACTGGGGGTGTGTACAAACTCCTGAGGGCTACTTCAGCCCAAGCGCAATATATTCATATCATTTGCTGCGTTGTGCAGTCCGATCCACACTCAGTCCACAATATGCATATGAGTCACATAACAGTTTCAATTTATTTATTTCCAGTTTCCAATTCATTAATAAGGAAAATACTTTAGTTTTCTTAATTTTTAAGAACATGTGAGTTAGCATTTCATAATAGTGATTTCAACCCATGACTGAGATCAATGATTTTACAAATCATGCTATCACAAAGATATCTAGCCCCTAAGAATACTACAGGTCGGCACAACGCCCCAAACATGGCATAAATCCCATACATATTCAATACATGGTGCGTTTCAATCGCCAATATAGTATTATTCTAGTTCGGGATGGACCAAGTCACAATCCCCAGTCATAACCAATCCCGCACCTGCCATGGGATGCGAGTCTCGCCCTAAATAGCGTCACAATGTGATAAGCCAGGGTTTCAAACCCTCAGGCTATCATATATACCAACTACTCACCTCTAACCGGCCGTGGACTCGTCCGCAATGCCTTTTCCTTTCGAATCCTCGTGCATCGAATCTAGTCAAAACCACAACGAATACATAAATATGGGTCAAAGAAACATAACCCAATCAAAATTACTCAAAAAGTATAACAATTCACGAAGTTGGTAAAACTCGAGCCCCGAGCCCACTTCTCGAAAAATTTCAAAATTCATACCAACGAATTCCTCGTCTCGCCACGAGTCCATACATATAAAATTTATTAAAAACGGAGTTCGAATGGCCTTTGAAATTCCAAAAATTCATTTTCAAGAATTAAGCCATAGTTCTTCACAATTTCTACCCAATTTCATGAATTTGAGTGTTGATTCTTGCATAAAATCACGTTTTCTAGTCAAGAGACTTACCTCCAAGCAATACCCGTCGCAAACCTTCTAATTCCCTCGTCAAAAGCTCCCAAGTTCGCTTAACAATGGTGAAAAATGGACTATACTCGCGGATGAAATATTTAATAACCCTTCTGTCCGCCCAGCTATTTAACCTTACGCGATCGCATCCCAAGTCACGCGATCGTGGAGAACAAAAATTCAGTCCCTCAATTTTACCTTACGCGATCGCAGGAATCATTACACAATCGCAGTGAACCAAACTCCCACTCTATGCTATCGCACTACCCTTCACGCGATCGCACTGAACGACCAGCCAGACCTACAAGATCGCAGACAAGCCCATGCGATCGCAGAGAGAAAATTGCTGCTTTGCAATTTCTGTTGCAACTTTCAACTCAAAAATCCCCGTTGGGCATCCGAAACCACCCCGAGACCCTCGGGACCTCAACCAAATGCACAGTTATGTCATATTACTTCATTCAAAATTGCTCGCAACATAAAAACACCATCATAAACATAAAAATCATCGAATTCTCATGGATTCAAGCCTAAGTTTCACTAAAACTTCCGAAACTTGCATTTGATCTAAAACTCGACCTAAACACCTCCGAATGATCTGAAATTTTGCACGCATATCGAAAATCACCTAATGGAGCTACTGCAACTCTCGGAATTCCATTCCGAGCCCCGTATCAAAATCTTACCTACCATTCAACATTCGCCAAAATTCAACCTTAGCCAATTCAAGCCTAAATCTACACCGGACCTCCGAATTCAATTCCGATTATTCTCCTAAGTCATGAATCATCCCTCGAAACTAGGTGAACAATCAGAAGTCATTTTGAGCCTTCTAACTCAACGGTCAATATTCGATTGATTTTTCCAAACTAACCTTCCTATAAAGAGGTTTATTGCTTCATTTCTTACCGAATTCTACCCGAGTTACTTCAAACACTCCAAACATATATAATGAAACATATGAAAGCATAAAACGGGGAAAACGGGGCGGTAACTCCCGTAACGACGGGTCGGATCGTTACATCCTCCTCAACTTAAACAAACGCTCGTCCGCGAGCGGGTTAAGAACAATACCCGGAGCCTTAAATAAGTGTGGATATCTGCTCCGCATCTCCTGCTCGGTCACCCAAGTTGCTTCCTCCACGGGCCGACCTCTCCACTGCACCTTCACCAAAGCTATATCTTTTGATTTCAACTTTCAAACCTGTCGACCCAAAATAGCTACCGGCTCCACATCGTAGATAAAGTCCTCATCCAACTGCATCGTGCTGAAGTCTAATACATGAGACGAGTCTCTAACGTACTTCTGGAGCATATATACATGGAACACCGGATGAACGCCCGACAAGCTAGGTGGCAAAGCAAGCATATAGGCCATTTCCCCAATCTTCTTAAGTACATGAAAAGGTCCAATGAACCTTGGGCCGAGCTTTCCTTTCTTCCCAAACCTCATAATGCCTTTCATGGGTGAAACTTTCAGCAACACCTTCTCGCCCTACTGAATAAGACACATCTCGGACCTTCCGGTTCGTATATCTCTTCTGACGCGACTGAGCTGTGCGAAGTCTCTCCCGAATCACCTTCACCTTGTCTAAGGCATCCTGAACTAACTCTGTCCCCAATAATCTAGACTCACAGGGCTCAAACCAACCAACTGGAGACCTACACCGTTTCCCATATAAGGCTTCATACGGCGCCATCTGAATGCTGGATTGATAGCTATTATAAGCGAACTCTACAAGAGGAATGTAATCAGTCCAAGAAACTCCAAAATCAATAATGCAGGCACGCAACATGTCCTCCAGTATCTTAATTGTACGTTCAGACTGCCCATCCGTCTGTGGGTGAAATGTCGTGCTCAACTCTACCTGTGAACCCAACTCTCGCTGAAATGTCCTCCAAAACTGAGAAGTGAACTGGGTACCTCTATCCGATATAATAGAAATTGGAACCCCATTCAACCGCACAATTTCTCTGATGAAAATCTCTGTTAACTACTCCGATGAATAGGTAGTGCACACAGGAATGAAGTGCGTTGACTTGGTCAGTCGATCCATGATCACCCAAACTGAATCAAACTTTTTCAATGTACGGGTAAGACCACTCACGAAATTCCATAGTAATCCTCTCCCATTTTCACTTGGGAATATCCATGCGCTGGAACACCCCACCAGGTCTCTGGTGTTCATATTTGACTTGCTGACAATTAAGACATCGAGCCACATAATTCACAATATCCTTTTTCATCCTTCTTCACCAGCACTGCTGTCTCAAATCTTGGTACATCTTCGCGGCACCCAGATGAATCGAATACCGTGAGCTGTGGGCCTCCTCTAATATCAACTCCTGAAGCCCATCTACATTAGGCACACAAATCCGGCCCTGCATCCGCAACACACCATCATCTCCGATGGTCACATCTCTGGCATCATCGTGCTGGACCCTGTCCTTCAGAACAAGAAAATGCGGATCATCATACTGATGCTCTCGAATACGGTCATACAAGGAAGACCGAGATACCACACAACCAATCACCCGGCTGGGCTCAGAAATATCTAACCTCACCATCTAATTAGCTAGATCCTGAACATAAACTGCAAGGGGACTCTCCCCAACTGGGATGTACGCCAAGCTGCCCATACTAATAGTCTTTTGGCTTAAAGCATCGGCCACTACATTGGCCTTCCCGGGATGATACAAGATAGTAATGTCATAGTCCTTGAGTAATTCAAGCCATCTCCGCTGTCTCAAATTGAGATCTTTCTGCTTAAACAAGTGCCAAAGACTGCGGTGGTCTGTATATACCTCATAAGACACGCCATACTGATAATGCCTCCAAATCTTTAAGGAATGAACAATAGCATCTAATTCTAAGTCGTGAACATGGTAGTTCTTCTCATGGGGCTTTAACTGGCGAGAAGCATATGCAATAAATCTACCCTCCTGCATCAATACACAACCTATCCCAACTCTCGAAGCATCACAATACACCATGTAAGACCTTGAAGCTGATGGCAATACAAGTACCGGAGCTGTGGTCAAGGCCGACTTGAGCTTCTGGAATCTATCCTCGCATTCATCAGACCACACAAATGGAGCATTCTTCTGTTTCAACTTCTTCAAAGGTGAAGCAATAGACGAAAAACCCTGAACAAACCTGTGATAATAACCTGCCAAACCGAGGAAACTCCGGATCTCAAGTAGCTAAGGACGGCCTGGGCCAATTCTGCACCGCCTTGAATTTCTGTGGGTCAACCTGAATACCATCGTTGGACACTACATGTCCCAGAAAAGTCACAGTATTAAGCCAGAACTCACACTTAGAAAACTTCGCATATAGCTTTTCCTCTCTCGGTCTCTACAAAACCACCCTCAAGTGATGTGCGAGTACACCAGGATATCATCAACAAATACGATCACAAAAGAATCCAGATACGGCCGAAATACACTGTTCATCAAGTGAATGAATGCGGATGGGGCATTAGTCAGCCCAAAAGACATCACCAAAAATTCATAGTGCCCATATCTCGTTCTGAAAGTCGTCTTCATAATGTCTGAATCCCTAATCTTCAAATGGTGATAACCCGATCGAAGGTCAATCTTAGAGAATACACTTGCTCCCTGAAGCTGATCAAACAAGTCCTCAATACGAGGTAGTGGGTACTTATTCTTTACTGTCACCTTGTTCAACTGTTTGTAGTCAATGCACATTCTCATTGTGCCATCCTTCTTCTTTACGAATAATACCGGTGTACCCCAAGGTGACACACTCGGGCGAATGAACCCCTTATCTAGGAGTTCCTAAAGACGTTCCTTCAACTCTTTTAACTCAGCTGGTGCCATGTGATAGGGAGGAATAGAAACGGGCTGAGTGCCCGACACCAAGTCAATACCGAAATCGATGTCCCTGTCTGGCGGCATGATCGGCAGGTCTGCTAGAAATACATCCGGGAAATCCATCACAACGGGGACCGAATCAAGACTGGGAGCCTCGGACTCAACATCTCTAACGAAAGCCAAATAAGATAAGCAACCCTTCCCGATCATTCGTTGAGCTTTTAGGAAGGAAACCACCCCGTCAGATACATAATCGGTCATGCCTCACCACTCGATCCTCGGATTACCTGGAATAGATAATGTAACTGTCTTGGCATGATAGTCCATAATAGCATGGTAAGGAGATAACCAATCCATACCCAGAATCACGTCGAAATCCACCATGCTCAATAATAACAAGTCAACTCGGGTCTCCAGACCCCCAATAGTAACAAGACAAGATCGATATACATGATCCACAATAACTATATCACCCACCAGGGTAGACACATGCACGGGCAAGGAAAGAATACCGCGGGTCGTACCCAAATGATGCAAAAAATATGAAGATACATAGGAATAGGTAGATCCGGAATCAAATAAGACATAAGCATCCCTGTGGTAGACTGAGATAATACCTGTAATGACTGCATCTGATGCGCTAGCGTCCCTCATATCTGGAAGAGCATAAAAACGAGCCTGACCTCCGCCATTATGATCCTCACCCCTGGGGCGACCTCTGGCTACCTGACCACCACTCCTAGCTGACTGAGTAGATGCTGAAGAAATCGGAGCAGAAGATGAGGGCTGATCCCTCTGCTGAGACTGTTTATGGAGTAACTCGGGACACTGCCTCCTAATATGAACCAACTCACCACACTCAAAGCAACGGCCTGAAGCTGGAGAAAAGGACTACTGAGAACCCCTCGTTGCAGATGAACCCTGAGTTGAAGGAGCAGGAGCAGAGCTTTGAGCTGGAAGGGCACTGAGTGTGGGCTGGCTCTACTGACGACCCTGCTGACCATGATGACCACGGTCTGACGAAGCCCCACTAGACTCTGAACGACCTGACTGAGGAGATCTGAAGGAACAACCTCTGCTGTGCTGAAACTGGCCCCTAGATGGAGCACCACTGTAACTACCTATACCACGAGGCCTCTTAGCCTCCCTCTCATCACGCTCTCGATGATGATCTGTCTCAATCTGATGAGCTGCATCAACCACCTCCTCAAAAGTAACTGTTGTAGCCCTCTCTCTAGTCATCAATATGTGAATAGGATAATTAAGACCATCCAAAAATCTCCTGATCCTCTCACGATCTGTCGGGATCATCCACATAGCATGCCGAGCTAGCTGTGTAAGCCTTAACTCGTACCGAGTCACTGTCATATCTCCCTGCTTCAACCACTCGAACTGATGACGTAGCTCCTCCTTATGCGACTGGGGCACATACTTCTCTAGAAATACCGTGGAGAACTGCTGCCAAGTGAGGGGCGCTTCCCCAATAGGCCTACGCCTCTCGAAGTCCTCCCACCAACTAAATGCAGACCATGTGAACTAGAAGGTAGTAAAAAGGCAACACCGCTAGACTCTAGAATACCCATAGTACGAAGCACACGCTGGCACTTATCCCGAAAACTCTGGGCATCCTCGCCCTCAACACCACTGAATGCCGGAGGCTGAATTCTACCAAACCTCTCGAACCGACGTTGCTCGTCATCAGGCATAGCTGGGACCACATGAGCTGGGGCTGGTGCGACTGGTGCAGCCGACTGAACTAGCTGAGTGGAGATGCCTCAGGTACCTGTAAGCCCAGAACTACCGGCTCTGGTGTACGAGTAGCGGGGGTCTTATTTCCTCCCACTGCCTGAGAAGAAGCTGCTGTAGTAAAGCCACAACCACCTGGGCTAAAACAATGCACACTGATATGATTTGAGCTAAGGACTCTTGGAGACCCGATATCTCAATAGACACTGCCGGTGCCTGAACCTGAGCTGCTGGGATGCCTGTAGCGGGGACCTGATCATGAACTTGGTCCACTGGCACTAGGATCTGACCCTGAGTCTAGGCAGCTGGTAGGTCAGCAGGTGTTGTCGCTGCTGCTCTGCCTGTGCCACGACCACGGCCTCTGGGTGCCACTGGTAGTCGTCCACCACGTCCGTTAGCACGAGTTCTCGCCATCTACGAGAGAATAGAATACGGAAAAATTTAGTTTCACGATAACATAGACACTGGCACTCCATGAAGGCGAACAATCTCCCGAATGTAAATCTCTGCTAACCTCTCAAATGAGTAAGAGATTGATACTGGAATGAAACGTGCTGATTTGGTCAGCCTATCAACATTGACCCAAATAGCATCGAATTTCCTCCGTGTCAACGGAAGTCCAGTAATGAAGTCCATTGTAATCCGCTCCCATTTCCACTCGGGAATTTCAATTCTTTGGAACACACCACCAGGCCTCTGGTGCTCATACTTAACCTGCTAAGAATTTTGACACCGAGCGACATACGCTATAATGTCCTTCTTCATCCTACGCCACCAATAGTGTTGCCGCAAGTCCTGATACATTTTCGCGGCACCCGAATGAATAGAATACCGAGAACTATGGGCCTCCGCTAAGATCAAATCTCAGATCCCATCAACGTTGGGCACACAAACTCGCCTCTGCAATCTCAATACTCCATCATCATCTAAGGTTACCTTCGTAGCACCTCCCCGCTGCATAGTGTCCCTTAGGTCACGCAAATGGGGATCATCGAACTGCTTCTCATGGATACGCTCCAATAGAGAAGAATGAGCGACCGTGCATGCCAACATCCTGCTAGGCTCAGAAATATCTAATCTCACGGATCGATTGGCTAAGGCCTGAACATCTAGAGCAAGCAGTCTCTGGCTGATCGGAATATAAGCGAGACTAACCATGCTGGCAGACTTCCTACTCAACGCATCAGCCACCACATTAGCCTTACCTGGGTGATATAAGATAGTAACATCATAATCTTTCAGCAACTCTAACCATCTCCTATGTCGCACATTTAACTCTTTTTGCTTGAATAAGTACTGAAGACTCTTGTGATCCGTGTATACCTCACACGCCACACCATATAGATAATGCCTCCAAATTCTTAAGGCATGAACAACGCTGCTAACTCAAGGTCATGAACCGAATAATTCTTCTCATGGATTTTCAACTGTCTCGAAGCATATGCAATAACCTTGCCATCCTACATCAATACCGCTCCAAGCCTAGTACGGGATGCGTCACAATAGACTATATAAGGCCTTGAACCCGTGGTCAAAATCAACACTGGTGCCGTAGTCAGAGCTGTCTTGAGCTTCTGAAAGCTCGCCTCACACTCATCTGACCACTTGAACTGGGCACCCTTCTGGGTCAACCTGGTCATCGGGGCTGCAATAGAAGAGAACCCCTCTACGAACCAACGGTAATAACCTGCTAATCCTAAGAAACTCCGAATCTCAGTTACTAAAGTTGGTGGAGGCCAATTCTTGAACTGCCTCAATCTTCTTTGGGTCTACCTGAATACCCTCTACCGACACGATATGACCCAGAAATGCAACCGAACTCAACCAGAACTCGCATTTTGAAAACTTGGCATATAACTGATTATCCTTCAGAGTCCGAAGAACCACTCTGAGGTGTTGCTCGTGCTCTTCACGACTGCGGGAGTATACCCCGATATCGTCTATAAAGACTATCACGCACAGATCTAGATAAGGCCTGAACACTCGGTTCATCAACTCCATAAATGTTGCTGGGCATTGGTCAACCCGAAAGACATGGCTAAGAACTCATAGTGCCCATACCGAGTGCGAAAGGCTGCCTTAGGAATATCAGCAGACCTGATCTTCAGCTGATGGTAGCTAGACCTCAAGTCTATTTTTGAGATCACCCTCGCTCCCTGGAGCGGTCAAACAAATTATCAATCCTCGGCAGTAGATACTTATTCTTTATTGTCACTTTGTTTAATTACCGGTAATCAATACACATCCGCATCGAACCATCCTTCTTCTTCACAAATAACACCGGTGCACCCCAAGGAGAAACACTAGGCCTGATAAAGCCCTTCTCTAGTAAGTCTTGTAATTGATATTTTAACTCCTTTAACTCCGGTGGGGCCATGCAATACGGTGGAATAGAAATAGGCTGAGTGCTCGGTGTCAGATCAATATAGAAATTAATATCCCTGTCGGGTGGCATACCCGGCTGGTCTGAAGGGAAGACCTCGGGAAAATCTCGTACAATAGGAACTGAATCAATAGAAGGAATCTTCGTGCTGGAATCATGAACATACGCCAAATAAGCTAGCCACCCCTTCTCGACCATGCGTCGAGCCTTAATATATGAAATAACATTGCGGGCGGCGTAACCTGGGGTCCCTATCCACTCTAGTCGGGGTGATTCTGGCAAGGCCAAGGTCACTGTCTTGGCATGACAATCTTAGATAGCATGATACGGGGACAACCAATCCATCCCCAATATAGCATCGAAGTCCACTATGTCTAATAGTAATAAATCAACACGGGTCGCAAGACCCTCAAATATAACCACGCACGAACGATGCACCCGGTCGACTACTATAGAGTCACCTACTGGTGTAGACACACAGACTGGAATGTCCAGGGCATAGCTAGGCACGGCCATGCATGGTGCAAAGTAGGAAGACACATATGAATATGTAGACCCAGGGTCAAATAATACTGAAGCACCTCTATCACAAACCAGGAATGGTACCTGTAATTACAACATTTGACGCCTCTGCCTCTGGCCTAGCTGGTAAAGCATAAAATCGAGGATCGGCACCACCCCTCTGAACTATGTCTCTGGGACGGTCATCCACCGGCTGAACTCTATCTCTGGCAGGACGGTCTCCACCTCTATGGTCTCGACCTCCACCTTTATGATCCATACCCCCGCCCCTGGCTGGCTGGGCAAGCTGTGGGGCGAGGACCCCACTGCTGAGTATTGCCCGCTGCTCGAGGGCAAAACCTGACAAGGTGACCGGGGCCACCACAACCGTAACAAGCCTTCGGCTACTATGACTGCTGACCCTGATGGCCTGAATGACCCCCACAAACACTCTGAAGAGGTTGAGCACTAACGTGATGCTGATCTGAATACTGCTCACGAACACCATGATCACCTAAACCACCTTGCGAAGCCTGAAGAGATGACTGAAAAGGCCTGAAAGACTGGCCCCTGTCATAAGAATCCCTGCGTCCAGATGAGGCACCACTAAATTTTCCAGAATGACGAGGCCTCTTGTCCGAAGCATGACTACCTCCCCGAGCAAGGGCCATCTCAACTTCGCGGGCCACGTTAGCCGCCTCTTGAAAAGATATGTCACTCCGAACTCCCATAGCCATCTGAAGTCGGATCGGCCGAATTAACCCATCAATAAACTTGCGGACCCTCTCTCGATCTGAGGGGAGTATCACAATCGCATGACATGCCAGATCCACAAACCTCGTCTCTTACTGGGTAACAGTCATAGAACCCTGCTGGAGGTGCTCAAACTGCCTCCGAAGTGCCTCCTGCTAAGTAACAGGGAAAAGCTTCTCCAAAAATAACTCCGCAAACTAGTCCCATATTAGAGCTGGGGACCCTGCTGGCCGAGTCAAACAGAAATCCCTCCACCAAGTCTTGGCAGATCTTACAAGCCTGAAAGTGCAAAAATCAACCCCGTTGGATTCCACTATTCCCATAGTCTTGAGAATCTCATGGCAACTGAATATGAAGTCTTGGGGATCCTCCGATGGAGCATCGCTGAAAGTGGTGGTAAAAAGCTTGGAGAACCGATCAAGTCTCTATAGAGCATCAGAAGTCATGGCCGCTCCATCTCCGGCCTGAGCTGTAGTACCTGTCTGAGTAGCCACTGCGGGCTGGACTACTGGTGCCTGAGCCTGGGGAGCTACTGGCTCTGGAGTACGTGCAACAGGAGTCTAAACCCCTCCTCCAGCCTGAGAAGTGGTTGGTGCAACTGGTAGCAAGCCTGCTCTGGCGACACTGTCCCGCTATCCGGACCAGAGCCTCCTGAAGATCCGGGGTAAATAAGACCTCTCCTGGGACCTCAGCTGGGCCCACTGGAGCTGCTGGGGCTGAAACCTCCTCACCATTTTTAACATGAGGCTCCACCTCTGGAACCGCTTCCTGGGGCTGAGCTCTACCCCTACCACGGCCTCCGGCACGACCTCGACCCCTGCCCCTCGCGGGAGCTGCCTGAGGCTCATACTGCTGATCAACGGAGGAAGAAGCGTGTGTTCTCGCCATATGCGAAAGAACAGAATAGAAATTCAATCAGTTTTTGAGAAACAAATCGCACGACTAGAAGGAACAAATGAGAGACTTTTCCTAACTCAATAGACTTTGGAGGACAAGTACAGACGTCTCCATACCTACCTCTCAAACTCTACTAAGCTTGTTCATGAGTTATGAGACCTATGTAACCTAGTGCTCTGATGCCAACCTGTCACGATCCGGATTTCCCACCATCGGGTTCGTGATGGCGCCTACATGTGGTAGCTAGGCAAGCCAATTTTCTCACCATCTTTGTATTTACACAAACATCTTATTCTTAATTTAATAACAAGAATATTAATAATAACTTTAACTGCGGAAGTCTTTTTTCATAAAAAATGAATATAAGTGTGAGATACTCAACATAAATCCTCTACCTAAGATATGGAGTCACAAACTCGCGAACTACTAAATATAACTACACATAATGGTCTTAAAGGAATAAATAATAATTGTCTGTCTCGAAACAATGAGACTACAACAATAATAAAAACTATAAGAAGAGAAGTCGGGCCTGTGGACGCCTGCAAGCTACCTCAGTCTCGAAAGTATGACAATCCTACTAGTGAACTACTGCTACTGCTCAAAACCCGGACCTGTGCAAAAATGCACAAAAGTGTTGTATCAGCACAATCCAACCCCATGTGCTGGTAAGTGCCTGGCCTATCCCGGCGAAGTAGTGACAAGCCTAGGACCAGACACTCACGTAAATATGTGCAATTGTATATACATATGTACCACAAATAACAGAAATATTGTAGGAGCACAATTGAATATACATAATTAATCAGAAAGGTAAAGACCGAGTGCACGGCATCACCCTTCGTGCTTTTACTCTCGTCCTCACCAAATATTCAAATAAAAGTGCACGACATCACCCTTCGTGATTTTACTCTCATCCTCACCAAATAAGCAAATAAAAGTGCACGGCATCACCCTTCGTGTTTTTACTCTCATCCTCACATTCATGGCACAACATGATTCTTCGTGCATGATATAATTAACAATGGCACAGAATGTTCCTTTGTGCATAAATAGTAAAACATGGCACGGAATGATCCTTCGTGCATAAATAGTAAAACATGGCACAGAATGATCCTTCGTGCATAAATAGTAAAACATGGCACAGAATGATCATTTGTGCGAATATAATTAAAAATGGCACGGTATCATCCTTCGTGCTTTATCACTCTTCCGCACCCAAACAACAGTCACAATCAACAGGCAAGAAGAATGAGATAAACAACAAGTACCATCCCGGCAAGGGAGAAATAACAGTCATAACAATATCCCGGCAAGGGAACAATAACAACAACACAACAAGGTCCCGACAAGGGAACAATAACACAACCTTCACAACCCGGCAAGGGCTCATTAATATAACATATGAGAATTCCACATTAGTTCACAACATGTACCAACAACGACTCACGGTCATGCTAAACTCCGGTGTATAGATGCTCGTCACCACGCCTATACACCGCACTCGATCATTTAGCAATTAGCAAGTTATTATACTCTACTCATATTCCCTCAAGCTAGGATAGATCAAACACTTACCTCAAAACCTTGAAGTCCACTTAACCTTCAACTGTTGATTTACCTCGTAACTCAACCTCCAACTCGCTCGAATCTAATCATAATTGGTTTAACTACTTTAATAAACACTATATGAATTGGTTTGAATGCATAAAAATGGTTTTTCCAAAGTTTTACTCAAAATTTCCCAGAACGCCCCCAGGCCCCCGTGGTCGAAACTCGGGTTCGGACCAAAATCCGGTTACCTATTCCCTCACAAGTTCAAATATATGATTTATTTTGAAATCGGACCTCAAATCGAGATCCAACTCCCCAATTTGTGAAAAATCAAGGTTCTACCCAAAAACATCAATTTCAACCATGAAAATCTTTGATTTCATACGGAAAACATGTTTAATAATGTTAAGAATTGAAAGAATTGAGTGAAAATCGACTGACAAGTGATTTGGGATGATATTGCTCTTGAAAAATCATGTACGGGGTTTTGGGTTTTGAAAGAATGGTGAAAAGAGGGTCTAAATTCGTTTAAGTATAATATTGCACAGGTGCGGATATGGGAAATGCGAACAATAGTTCGCAAATGCGAACCCGGGCCTGCTGACATGGGAATTGCGAGTTTTGTGTTCGCATTTGCGAACATAGGCTAAATCTAGGGCTTTTCGCATTTGCGATGGGGTTGTTCACATTTGCGAACATAGGCTAATTCTGGGGTAGTTCGCATTTGCGATGGGGGAGTTCGCATTTGCGAACTTAGGCTAAATTTGGGACTCTTCGCATTTGCGAACCTGAGAGCGCATTTGCGATCCCTGACCAAGCCGCCCAGCTTTGCATTTGCGATTGATTCTTCGTATTTGCGAAGATATCACCTAGGAAAAATACTAGATGTGATTTATTTCAAAAATTGCTCTCACAACCTATCCAATTTTCACCCGAGCCCTCGGGGCTCTAAATCAAACATGCACACAACCTCAAAAACATACCACGAACTTGCTCACGCGATCAAATCGCCAATATAACATCGTTTTCATGGAATCAAGCCTCTAATTAATGATTTCTTCTTTTAAACTTCATAAACTTTCAAACTTGGAACTCATAGTTCAAAACACGTCAAACGACCTTCAATTTCCGTCAAACTTTGCAGGAAGTGCTTAAACAATATGTAAGACTTGTACCGGGCGTCGGAACCAAAATACGAGCTCGATACCATGGTCTTTTAATCAATTTTCATTTTTCTTAATAATTTCAGAAAAACAATTTAACAGAAAAATTCATATCTCGGGCTCTAGGCCTCAGAATTCGACTCCGGGTACATGCCCGAGTCCCATATTTTTCTATGGACCTTCCGGGACCGTCCGAACTCGGGACCGGGTCCGTTTACCAAAAATGTTGACCAAAGTCAACTATATCAATATAAATATCAAAATTCTTCAAATTTTTTATAGAATTCACATATTCTAATACAAAAATTTTCCGGCTAAGCGCCCGGACTGCGCACGTAAATCAAGACAATATAAAATAAGGTTTTCAAGGCCTCGAAAGCACGGAACAGATGAGAAAAATAGGTGATGACCCTTTGAGTCGTCACAAAAAACGATTCTATAATTAAAGATCAAATTCGAAACCTCTACTTAAGAATAAAAAATTATTTAACACTTCACTGAATCTTTGTTGATCCTACTCGAAACTTAAAACAATGATTAAAGTTGTTCAAAATTATCTATTGAAACACCTTATATAATCTAGGACGGACAAGTGTATCATTCTCTAACAATTCAGAAGTCAACTACTCTAAAGATGAAGTTGAAGATATGATAAAATTAAAATAATCGTTTGTTAACAAGTCACATGTGCCTAGTCTAAAAAAATATGTGCCTATCAATTATCCATTGCTTTTTCCTATTCATAATTGGACAAAGTTATAGCAATTTTATATCTTTCGGCTCTCAAATCTCAACTGTCAATAACGACAACAACAACAATAATCATAGTATCATTATTATATAATCTTCTTTTATAAAATATTATGTAAAAGACTCACAACGTTGGTTAACTCACGTAAGTGTTTACAAATCATTCCAAATCTTTATACTATGTTTTTTATAAATAAAAAAATAAAATAATACAGAATAAAAGAATGCTCTAAATTGTAGGTGAACAGTGAACTATCAACTTACTTATTTATTTATTATTTTTGAAATCATGAATACCATTAAATAGTAGCATAAAATCTCGTATTCATAAAAACCTGTGGTATTCTTTACAAATCTCGAAATACAAATAAATCATAAAGTGAAATAATAATAATAATAATAATAATAATAATAATAATAATAATAATAATAATAATAATAATAATAATAATAATAATAATAATAACATGAACTACAATAGTAAACATCCACTAAGGATCCCCTAAATCCGATGTCATAAGTGCATGAATATTTATTAGACGGTACAATAATAATACAATATCTGTTTGGAATACAAGATAATAAAAATAATTAGTACGGAGACTCCATATGTTGCAAATCGTAACATGGGATGTAGCTCACTGTAAAATCCCTGCAATAGATGCGCCTTTGCGCACAAAAGACCACAAGAAGTATATATAAGTAAGAAGTGTAGCATGAGTACGTAAATCAACGCATACCAAATAATTATCTAGCCTAACCCAGGGAAGTAGTGGCAAGGAATTGACATCGACACTTAGTGGTCCAATATCTCAAGTGCAGCAAAAAGTAAACAAATATGAAGCATGATAACAAAACAGTGAAAACAAATATAGGTACATGATACAATCCTCGTCTAAATAGTAACCACAAGTCCTCAAATATTGGTTACTCCCTCAAATGGAGTATATATGATATGGTCCCCACTAGATAGGTCATCACAACTCAAGTCAAGAAAATTCTCGAATATGATGGCTTCTTGTCAAATATCACGTAGAATTCTACCAAGGCAAACGGCCCTATCCCATAAGAGTATTTCATGAATCGACGAGCTTATAAAGTCAAAAAATGAGGGAAATCTCCAAACCCTCGCTTAAATCCTTCTGGCATCTCGTATATATGTTTCACTTAACCATTTTTGCGGTTCCGCAGGTGCGACCAAAAGTTTGCTTCTACAATTCCCTTAAGGCCTTCCTCCTTCCGCATTTGCGGACAAGTCTTCGCACCTGCGAAGGCGCACCTACTTTTGTCCCTCCGCCTCTGCATAAATTCCTCCCCTTTATCAATTCCTCTTCTACGAGCTCGTAGGTGCAAAAATTCCCTCGCACATGCAAACCTACTATCTCAACTCAAAATCGTTTCTGCAACCTTATGACTGCTTCTGCGGTGTCGCACTTATGACCAATTTCTCGCAGGTGGCGTTGCACTAGAATTGAACTCAACAGAAATTTCATAAATTAAATTATCAATCTGATTCGCACTCGAGGCCCCGGAGACCCCGTCCAGCCATAGCAACGCATCTTAAAACATGATACGAACTTGGCAAAGCCTCAAATAATGTCAAACAACATCAAAATTTACAAATCCACGGCCAAAACCTTTCTTTAAACTTTTCAACTTTCAAACTTCACCGAACGTGTCCGAATTATACTTAAACATTTCGAAATCATGCCAAACTTTACGTGCAAGTCATAAATCACAATACAAACCTATTCCAAAACTCAGAATCCTAAACGGGCATCGCTAAAACCAAAATCCACTTAATGTCAATTTCTATAACTTTCAAAATGCCAACTTTCCACAATAAGCATCGAATGCTCCCAGGCGACCCGATTCTCAACCCAAACATACGCTCAAGTCCAATATCATCATACGAACCTATTAGAATCTTTAAATCTCAATTCCTCGATCATTTACTCAATGTCAAACTCTAGTCAACTCTTCCAACTTAAAGCTTGCGAATTGAAAAATTTTCATCCGAATCAACTTTGAATTTTCCAAAAGTCAATTGTGAACACGCATACAAGCCATAATACATGAAGTAAAGTTACTCAAGGCCTCAATCCGCCGAACAAGACGTTAGAGCTTAAAACAATCTCTTGAATCGTTACAAAATTGGAAAGAAAGGAAAATCAAAACAGATTTCTTCATAACGTATCGAGACATAAAAGAATTTTATAGTCTACTCCACTTAGGATTAGAAGAGTTTCTTTTTTCAAATTTTCAGAACCAAAATAAAATTATTTTAAAGATAGAGTTCTTTTCTGAAAAAGCAAAAATTCTAAAGAAATAATAAGCTCTACGATACAGCTTTTACAAAAAGTAAACAAATGCTCTCCAAAAATGTTCTTAGGCTTATTCTAACTTTTTTCCCTCTCAAGTATATAAAATGTGTGTTAAATTAATAATTTAAATTTTGCGTTTAATTAAACATTAAAATAAATGATAAAACAAATTATTAAAGACTTTTAAAAGAAAAATAAAATATTATTATCACGATCAGCTAAACAATAAAACTTTTTTTTACAAAAAGATAAAGAAAGTTGACAAAGAGATAGATTCAATTGTCAACGCGTAATAACGACATCAACAATAGTAATCGTACTAAGAACTGAATCAACTAATTTTTGAATAGAGGACCCACGAAATTACCCGCCAAAACTATCATCAAATCTTGTACATCATAAAGACCAAAGGAATCGGTTGCCCTTCCACAACAACCCCAACTACGTTCTGATCATATCCATAAAACCTCAAGCACCGAATGCAGCATTGAATTTACCAACCTAACCTCGATTTAATTAGAAAAGTATACATTGTACTATTGAAAGGGGACCACTAACGGCGTCATAACGGTGCCATAACGACGATAACTCATGCAAACTAGGAAATTTTATTTTTTAATACTATAATAAGGACCAAACTTGTGTAACTTAGCAGAAACCCTAACGGCGTCAAAGGCTCCAAAGTGAATCGTGTCTTCTTTAGCCGCTTCACACGCCGTGTTAGCTGTTTGACTGCAGAATTACTTATAGCCCGGCTAATGTTTCTACCGAAATAAAAGTACGTACGTTGTATGCCAAAAAATTTAATTACACTTATTGTTTAAATAAAAAATATATAATATGTGCTTTTTATATTTTTTTTTATCAAAAAGATAGTACCCCAATATAAAGTATCTTGTATTTATATACAATCCGAGAAAGATCACATCCTAAACGAACATAATGCAAGCAACTTAACCTAATACAAATATATTCCATAACATGAAAGCGTAAAATTGCATGTCTCTTTCATGTCGGTTTACGTACTTTTTTATCAATGAGTCAAATTACACGTCTTACACATTTCAATTATATAAAATACTATCAATAATTTAATGTAAACATCATGTATGAGTAAAAAATTCTTCACACAATATATATTGGTTTATATGTATAAAATAATACAGAGCATAAAATAATGGATTTTTTAATAGTTTACCGGGAAAAGAAGTTGCCAGTTTTTCAAAGAGCTTTATCTCAGTCTCGGAATAAAAGTACTGGTATTTCTGTTTTGGCTTCTTTCCTACTCTCTCTCCCCTTTATGGAATACTCAGTTTCAGTTTCTCTTTGCCGTCCACTGCCTCTGTGAGATCTCCGGCGGTATTCCATTTCCTCAGGTCAGTAAAAATTTACTAAGCTCCCAAATTTTAACCACTCTTCTTATCCAATTAAATGTGAATTTTCTCTAATTTTTAGATAAGAAAATTGCAGAAATAAGCAGCATTTCTTGGTAGACTGATCAAAGATTTTATGCAAATTTTGTTTTTTCAGTCAGATTGCTACAATCTTTCACTGATTACACCTAATTTTTTCATTTATATCTTAAATTAATGAAAATGAAATTTCTGGTGAGTTACAGAATTTACATTCTGTTTTTATCTCCATCCACTGTCTCCATCATGGCAGGATAAGTAGATATATAGGCTCGTCTTTTTGAGATCTGAGTTGAAAAAGTTTATTCGGTTCAATTAAGGGTGTCTTAAAAATTATGTTTCTGGAAAGTTTCAGATATTCTGTTTCTCTTCCAACAAATTCATTTTTAATTTCTGTGACATACGGTTTTGTTTTGCAGGATTTTTTCATAAAACAGTTCCCCGACTGAAGCAGTTATTATTACACCTTCTATAAGTCCTGCCTTTTTTTTTCCTTTTTTTTTCTTTTCTATGACACTACTTTGAGGTTGTCCCTACAAAAAAATAAAGAAAAAAAACTGTACCATTTTATCCAAATAAAGTAAAAATAAAGGCAGAAAATTTGGATTTTTACCAAGTCTGTCGCTGCGGCATGGAGGGAAGGCAAAGAAGCGCAATTCCACAAACAGAAAATATTCAGATTGCCAATTCATGGTTTCCAACAACTCCAGCAAAACCAAGTTTGGCACCAATCTGGGGGAATAGGCAACAAAATCAGCTAGCTCAAGAAAATGGGTCGGAGTTGAAAAGAATTTCACAAGGGCAAGGTCTAAGCCAAGTGAACCAGCCAGAATTGAGGAGTTTCTTGCAAGAACCTGAAGGTCGACACGTGGCTGCATGTCGTGGTTCGACAAATTCAGTAACAGAGTATTTTGACTCTTGGGAAGCAGCACCAGGCACAAAATCCAAAATATATGGAGACAACAATATGTATAATAACTTCTCTACTGACGATGTAGACAAATGGAGCAATGTGTCCTTCGGACATCTCTTGGCACTGGCACATGCTGCTGGATCCACAGCCGCCACTGAAAATGCAGGTAAAGAATTTAAAGTATTCACTCACTCGTCGTTATGACATAATAATAGAAATGCATAATGCCTATAGAGAAACTTCCAAATAATGAAAATCACATTCTTTGGATAACTAAGACCTGCAAAAGGATAGAGAATGAAATAGAAGAAGATCATTGATCAGTTCTGGTTTAGGTAAATCAAGCTGCAAAAGGATGCATTTAGTTATACATCCTAGTAAATGCCTGATAAAGATCCAAAACAGACTACAGAATCGGGTACCTTCACTAAAATCAGAGGTGAAACAAACAGTGATGTGTTTTCTCTAATTGTGTGCTACTCAATAAGTGACGTCTTTCTCATTTGTCCTGATATTCTTAACAGTTAAGCTTTTGAGACATGTGGTACCGGGTTCGACATTGTTGTGTTATGTTCTACTTTGTTGAACACTAATTCAGCCAAACATCAAGAGATATTTTCATAGCTTAGCATACTCAACAACAACTGCCCAGTATAATACCACAAGTGGGATGGGGTCTGGGAGGGCTGGAAGGGCTTAGCATACTCAACAAGAATATATAAAAACTGTTGTTCCAATTCTGAGATTTCCTCAATAAACTAATATGAAAGAGGTGCCTATCATGCAGATGGAAGCTCTATTTGCTCGAGATTCCCTTTTAACCTGAATTCACCAGCAGATGAAGTCTTGAGAAGCAACAATGCTGTCCAGTTTGAACCAATAACACCAGACCAGATCAAGAACAAAGGGGGCCGAGCATCTGATGAATTAAATCTTGATATTAACGAGACACCACTACTAAGCTACATGCAGTCATGTGAAGATACATTAAAGAGAGCACAAGCAAATGATCCTCAACAGAAGAAAGAGCAGTCAGGGCTGGTGTTGAACATATCAGAATTGCAGGGGAGTCACAAGCCTGACAAGGCGGACGAACTGGATACTGAACAGAATAATACACCACAGCAGAAACGAAGGAAGAAGCACCGGCCTAAAGTGGTAATTGAAGGCCAGCCTAAAAGGACTCCTAAACCCAAAAAAACCCAGCAGCATAGTTCAAAGGAAACAACAGGAGAAAAGAGGAAATATGTCCGTAGGAACAAGGTTGAGGAACCTCCAGGCACACCCTCAGACAAGGTAGACGGTATGACTTGTCCCCAGAGCCAACTTCCTAGTTCCAAAGAAATCCAAAGAGCAAAGAGGAGGTATGTCAGAAGAAATAAAGTTAACAAGCCTGCACCAAATCCTGCCGAAGATGAAACAATTGATCCACCAAATATTTCTCGTCCACGAAGATCCTGCAGGAGATCACTGAATTTTGACTCAGAAAGCAGATTAAGTGATGAAAGCTCTTCACACTGGCCCTCTTCAACTGTGGAGAACTTTCATGAGAATCAATCTCGTTCTAGCGTACATCTTGGAAAGGATATTGAAGTCACAACAGGAAAGACAGAATTCGGCACAGTATATAACATCGCATGTTCCAGAGGAAAGTGTAAAATCATTTTCTCAGATGAAACTCATGATAAACAGGCAAGCATTTTAGAAATGACACCAAAGAGTCCGAATGGTTCCAACTGCAGCAGCAGCGCATGCTTGATCCAGGAAACACCAGAAAGAGCCTTGAAAAGACGACATTCTTTTAGAACTAATGAAGCAGAACTTTACAGCACAAATGTCAAGGGAGCCTACTTCAACTCCATGCAGGCATATCAAGCAATCCTCCCAGCAAATGAACCTTATGCTCACAGTACACAAGGGATGCATTTTCCTACAATTTACAAGAAAAAGAGAACAGAAAAGGGCCATTCCACAGCAACATCTTACGCTAAGCCTTTTACATGTGAAACTAACTATTTGTCTTTGTCTCAGTGCAGCATTGGTCTTTCGCAAGCCAGTACGTCTGCAAATGACAAAGCTAATAATAGAATGCGGAATCCCGAACTTGTACCAGCATTTGTAGAAGCAGAGGGGTTAAGAAGAAAAAGATCGAAAGGCATAAGTAAAGTACGTGACTTAGCATCACTGCTTGAAATTTGTAAACACTTTCCTACAACTCCTGCCAAAGAAGCATCGGTATCTGAATTTGGAGAAAGATATTCAGATCAGCCTAATACATGCATGGAAGCCCTAGTTGCTGACACCCGTGCAATAATGAAAACAAAAAAGCGGTCAAAGAGAAGCATCCTAGTCAGTTCCACAGCATCCTATATGTATGCTCAACAACAATTCACAACAAATGCAAGGGGTAGTTGGAGCTATATTCTTAACTTTTGGATAACCTTATCAAATAAGATGTGGACTTTAATAATTGTTCAAAATTGGATGCAGGTTTCCTACCAGCTATAACATGGAGATCCCCAGTTGAAGAAATTGCCGAACGCTTACAGCATCTTGATTTAAATAGAGAAAGCATCCAAGATCAATATCAATATGGGGAAATCACCTACCAGAATAAGTTTCAAGCAGAAAATGCCCTTGTTATTTATCGAAGAGATGGAAGTATTGTCCCTTTTGCAGGATCATTCATTAGAAGACGAAAACCCAGGCCCAAGGTTGTCCTTGATGATGAGACCACTAGGGTATGGAAGCTTCTGCTGCAAGATATAAATAGTGAAGGCATTGATGGTACAGATGAAGATAAGGCAAAATGGTGGGAAGAAGAACGAGGAGTGTTTCATGGACGAGTAGACTCATTCGTCGCACGGATGCGTCTTGTTCAAGGTAAGTGTACATAGCTTTCACATCTTTATAGTGGCTATCAAATAGACATACCCCCCAGCTAGATTCCTTTGACTAGAAAAGCTGTCAACAATAAAAAAAACTCTAGTCTAAATAGGATGGGCAGATGGATAGGAAGTAACACAAAACTATCACTAGAAACCAACTTGTATTATGAAGATGCACTAGCAATAAGTTAATCCAAGGATTCCAACCTGACAAACACAGATGCACCTGCAAGGTCAAGAAAGAAACCTAAAATCCAGACTGACACGTTTCTATACACATGTACAGTCCCATAAAGAGAAAGGGGATTATGATGGAAGAAGCAAGCCTGTCCCTATATCTTCATCTGCAAAAGTATTAGATCGCTACACATTATAAATATAATATCAGCAAACTATTGATAATATATTTAATTTTGATGCAAAACAACCTGCAATTAAACCCCTGTCATACCAATAGAAGTCATGATCAGCTTAACACTAGGATTGCACACCAATCACCTTAAACGAGATTCCATGTTACCTTGTTGTTTTTCCTTTGTCCTCTAGAAAACTTTATTTCACAAAGGGCCATACCAGGAACAAGCAAGATGTACATCTAACATTGCCATCTTTAGTATCATTGACCATTTCCTATTTTTCGGTGAGCCAGGAGACAGGCGATTCTCTCCTTGGAAGGGATCTGTTGTAGACTCTGTAGTTGGAGTTTTCCTGACGCAGAATGTCTCAGACCACCTTTCTAGGTAAGCTGGTCTTTACACCACAGTTTCTTTTTTAATTTCTCCCTTTCTGGTACATCCATATGATATTTAAAACATTGAGTTCCAATAAAGCATCTTATCTGCTTTTTAGCTCGGCATTCATGTCGCTTGCTGCTCAGTTCCCTCTTAAGTCAAAAGCTGGTACTGAAAAGCATGAAGAGAGAACAGGGATCATAATTGAAGAACCTGAAGTGAGTGACCTGGAGCCTGATGATACAATTGGATGGCACGATGATCAATCAAGTCCACCAACTCTTGGTCAGGATTTCTTGAGAATCTCCGGTGCAGAGTCAAATGGTGAAAAAACAGTTGTTAACAGCATTGAATCAAGTGAAAACAGCAATAACTGCACTAGTCCAACTGAAAATTCCATATCGCAGCAACCTGGTTCTTCTAGAGAAAGTTCATGTGTGCATCATGAATCAGCAATGTATGGATCGGCTACAGCTAATGCAGCAACAAGTTTTTCGGAGGATCAAATAGGACCAGACGATTTGCTCTCTTCTCAGAATTCTGTACTTTCTTCTCAAAATTCTGTGAACTTTCCGGTTGTTCAAACTTTGGAAGGAACTGAATCAAGCAACTTTTCTGGCTCTACATCGTTTTTGAAGTTACTACAGATGGCAGGAATTTCGAAATTACATGGAGTCCAGGATCAGAAAAGTGAAAACATCTTACCAGAAACAGATGTACATGGCCAACTACATGTGGCATGTTGTTCACACTTCCAGAAGGATGAGGAGAATCACAAAGGCTCACTAGAAAATGTCTGTCCTCCTAGCTATTTGGACTCATGTCTGATGCCTAATGTAGGAGCACAAGGAACCAAGTGCAAAGATGACTTGGAAGAAGCTGCAAAATTTCCAGATCTCTCAAGGAAATGCAGTGCACTTGAACAAAGTAAATTATCGGCAGAATCTACAAATCAAGCACTGTATGAAGAGATGAGTGAGGCTAAAATCTCACGCAATCACCATGAAAACAAGGAGGACATAGCAACAATTGATGATCCAGTAGCCAACTTTGAGCTACAAATTCAAATTGAAGAGAGCAACTACAATATGCAGCGAGTAGCAGAAGCACCAACATTTTCAGAAGCCATTGTAGATGTCACAGAGGAGGTCAGTGTAGTTGTCGATTCATGCAAGTCTGAGCACATAGCTCTGAAGTCAAACTCAAACAACAAAAAATATCATGCGGATTGCACATTAGACAGAGCAAATGACAATCCTAAAGCGAAAAAGGAACGCCCAGGAAAAGAGAAACAGAATGTTGACTGGGACAATTTAAGGTTACAGGCTCAGAACAATGGTAAGAAAAGAGAAAGGACAGCAAACATAATGGATTCACTGGACTGGGAAGCAGTGAGGTGTGCAGATGTCAATGAGATAGCCCATACCATCAGAGAACGGGGAATGAACAATATGCTAGCAGAGAGAATTAAGGTACACATATGAAAATTGCAATGAATAACCTAATTCTTTTCAAATCTGAACACCTTCATTCATCTATTACAGTAATTCCCGACACCCTAAGAAATTGCTCAATGAAAAGAAATGAACAATTGCAGGATTTCCTTAATCGGATTTTTAGAGAACATGGAAGTATTGATCTTGAATGGCTGAGAGACGTTCCACCAGACAAAGCAAAGTAAGCTTGCAATTGAGCAAATAATTTCTCAATTTTTATCAAACTATTATTCACCGACTAAACAAATACACATTCATGGTCTCAGAGAGTATCTATTAAGCATCAGGGGCTTGGGCCTGAAGAGCGTAGAGTGTGTGCGACTGTTAACACTTCACCACCTTGCTTTCCCTGTAAGATTTCTCAACCAATTTTTGAAGAGGTAATTAATATGAAAAATAGCCTTGTGTTCCCACTAATGCCTTCGTGTCCTTTAACAAGGTCGACACAAACGTTGGCCGTATAGCTGTTAGACTGGGATGGGTGCCCCTGCAGCCCTTGCCAGAGTCGCTACAGTTGCATCTTCTTGAACTGTGAGTATCTTGTCTACGTGCGCTTCCCAAAATTGCCTACATAGTCTAACTCTGCTGTTTCTACAGGTACCCAGTGCTGGAGTCAATTCAAAAGTACCTCTGGCCACGTCTCTGCAAGCTCGATCAGAGAACATTGTAAGTAACATCCTTTTCTCGAAAAACAATTTTTCCCAGGCCTGAGCAACAAGGACTAATTTGTTATTAAATGTAAATAATCCAATTAATAACAGTATATTGCATAGTGGAAGAAAAGATTTTGATGTAAGAAAGTGCAGAGATTTGTGTGACAGACTTGTAGATTCAGGTAGTTGATGTGGTGCAAAGGGAATAATAAATTATATTCATGCATAATACTTAAAATAGAAAATTACTTTTTCTTCTAATCAAGTGATGCATTTACTGATTCAAACCCTACTTGATTACAGATATGAGTTGCATTACCATATGATCACTTTTGGAAAGGTATGCCAATACATTACTCTCCCCTAAAACTGGTGTATATGTGCAATCACAGTTTAAATCAAGTTCATTTGCTACTTTGTCAGGTCTTCTGTACAAAAAGCAAACCCAACTGCAATGCATGTCCATTGAGAGGAGAATGTAGACACTTCGCAAGTGCTTTTGCAAGGTTTGCCTATTAGTCTATATACTTTCTTGCAAGAATTCATTTATCTCATGTATGGCCATCTTTATTAGTTCTTCTCAAGCTTTTCTACACCTAAACCAAAGAATCATAGTTCCAGAATTGTGGCCACTGAAACAAAATTTGACGAATCTACTTAGGCAACACAATTTTGCATTTAAGCTAATCCACCAGCACTTAAACTCAAAAATGAACCATCTGACAAATTGGTCAGTCACTCAGTGATGAAGCTATTTCTTCTGGTACAAGATGGAACTGCCACATCTCAACTTCCAAACTCAAGCCAATACCCTTATGGTCAGCACATTCAGTAATACCTTACAATTGGATTAGCAATTACTAGTCTAAAGATTGAACGCATTGTGTTTCACATATGGTATTTGACACATTCCTCATTCAGCGCAAGGCTTGCCCTTCCAGCACCAGAAGAGGAAAGAATTGTGAGTGTAACAGAAAACAAAGCAGCTGGCCAGAATCCATTCCAGAACTTCAGCCAACTGCCGCTGCCCTTACCTCAGGCTGATCAAACACCATTAGAGCATTCCAAATTGATCAACTCTGCACCTATTATTGAAGTGCCGGCAACACCAGAGCCCATTGTAGAAGAGCCTGCCTCACCTGAGCCAGAGCAAAAAGCTCCCGAAGTTGACATTGAAGATGCTTACTTTGAAGATCCTAATGAAATTCCTACAATTACATTGAATATGGCAGAGTTTACTCAAAATGTGAAGAAATTTATGGAAAACAATATGGAGCTTCAACAGGTAGAAATGTCAAAAGCCTTGGTCGCTTTAACTCCAGAAGCTGCATCGATTCCCGTGCCTAAACTTAAGCATATAAGCCGGCTCAGAACTGAACATCAAGTGTAAGTGTATGCTTCTGATATCTACATCATAAAAAAAGTAAAGATGTGCAATAACTCCTGATAGATAACCCAATATGGGAGGGTCGCCTATCATTTCATACAGTTCTTCTAAATTTGTTTCACTTACTATTAATTGTTTCTCCATCCACAGATATGAACTTTCGGATTCTCATCCTCTCCTAGAAGGGGTCAGTGATACTACATCAGTTTAATATTCCTATATAAGCAGCATGTAAGCTGATATTGAAATTAATCCTCCCAATAATTGCATCTTTTCATGTTGCAGTTCGACAAAAGAGAACCAGATGATCCATGCTCCTATCTTCTGGCAATATGGACACCTGGTAAGATTAATGTAATGTAATAGATAGGAGGAGATATTTCGAAAGAACTATAGGCAAAGCATCCGCTTCCGACTATTTTAACCCAAAAACTGATGAATTAGATAACATATTGTTTGTAAGGAACAATTGCACATAGCTAACTATGCAAGTCCAGGTTCCAATCTCATTAGTAGCTTGTGTTACAGTGGTAGAGGGTAATTTGATGAAATAGGTTAACTCTTCCTCAGGCTCTAAAAAATAACTAATTCTCCATCATGCACCAATTCCATCTCAGGTGAAACTGCAGATTCTATTCATCCACCTGCAATAAAGTGCAACTCCCAAGAAGCTGGTAGGCTATGTGATGATGAAACATGTTTTGCATGCAACAGCCTACGTGAAGCACATTCTCAAACAGTGAGAGGAACAATTCTGGTAAAGAAACAATGCTTGTCATGGGCGGTCTGAGTCTCTGAGAATTCTAATCATCTCTATATATACTTTTCTAACAGATACCATGTCGAACGGCAATGAGAGGAAGCTTTCCGCTCAACGGTACATACTTTCAAGTTAACGAGGTGAATACAGCCGACTTTAAGCTCATCACTCGAACAAGCCAAAGATAAGCATTTTACCATTTAATAAGGTTTTCACTGAGCATTTTTCTTATTTCTCAGGTGTTTGCGGACCATGACTCCAGCCTCAACCCAATTGACGTCCCACGAGATTGGCTATGGAATCTGCCACGGCGAACAGTTTACTTTGGAACCTCCATACCAACAATATTTAAAGGTAAACGGACAACTAAAGGATGGTCATTTATTTTTTTAAATGATTTGGGAGTAAAATAACATTAATATGTTCTTGGTTAATCAGGCCTAACCACAGAAAGTATCCAACATTGCTTTTGGAGAGGTATGTAGTCGAAAACCTTATATCCACAGAGGTCCAAATGCTTGTCTTAACTTCTTATCCATTTCTACCAAATACATCAACGAAAAGTGTGCATGTTAATACCATATTCAAGTTCAAAAAAAACTCAGTATCAAGTTAAATGGGCATAAGCATTCAGCATCAGAACAAAGCTTGAAACTAGGAAAAAAATAATCTGGGAGAACAAGTTTATACAACTTATATAGAAATAATTGTAGAACCTCCCAAGGTTTACCATTTGGTATAGAGTGAGTCATCAAGGATATCTGACATGATGGTTAGAGAGAAAGTTGAAACCATAGTCTTATTTGCAGATATGTTGATAATATTTGCTTCTTCATCCGATCTGTTTATGACCAATTAATGCAGACAGCTTATCTTTTTTAAGATCATCTATGAAAACATGTTATCTTGGTTCTAGTCCATCTTTCGAATAGAAAAATCTGTATTCCCTTCGGCCAATCAGCCCTGTCTCCTCTATTTTTGACTATGGAGCAGGGCCAGAACACATGTATACACTTGAAAAAAGAGTAACATACAGTAAGAAGAGTAAACACAGACATAGATGTGCATATGAAAGTCTGAAAAGTTAACTTTGAACCATTCTCTCAACAATTACACATAATGTGTACCAGTTAGGTTTCCAACAATCAACTTTTTCTTTTTTATTAAGTCCATAATCATCATTCAATCCTTCTTCGGAGTGATGACTCCCACATAAGAAATGGCACAATTAGATACCTTTGGCATCCAAAAGAATGCATTACAACTTGCTCAGCATCAAAAAGCCTGTTGGCAAGTTTCATGCTTTCCTTCTACACTCAGGACAAATCATAAAAACAAAATTTTGAGGAATAGTAATCATTCAGATCATTAAGAGGAAGAAGTGTTATTCCTTTACTGCAACACCTTTTATTTGCTTTCTGATCAAGTACTTTATTTCACAGGGTTTGTTTGTGTGAGGGGGTTTGACAAGAAGACACGAGCACCAAGACCACTGATGGCACGGTTGCATTTTCCAGCCAGCAGATTAAGTAGGACTAAAGGAAAGCCAGATGAAAACTAGGGAGCAGTGTCCTACTGAATCAGCAAGGCAGCCACCTAGGCTGAACAAGCTAGCAACATTCAGTAATCAGTACCATGATGTTTTAAACCTTAGGAAAGAAAAGATGGTTATTGTCTAACTTGTAAGTAAATTGTAGCATAAGCAAATGAGATGATAATTGATTACTTGTAGCGGATACTTAGGGTGGTCCTTTCTATCAGTGAACGATCATCGAATTCTTCAACAGGCTAGTGTATCTTTAGCCAACTGAAATTCAAATTCAGTTGATTTTTATACGTCTCATTTTCTCCTCAAGAATAGAAAAGAGTAATAAAAATTGATTCTCTTCCATGCCAATCAATACACTTGGCTCCTAAAGTACAAAATAACTGGCTTGGCACCGCAACACCAACATGAGGCGAATTTGCAAACTAATTCTGATGGTAATTTATAAATGGAAAAGCTTCCCACAAGCTAAACAAAACCCCTGTTTCATAGGCGGAGCTGCACCAAAATCTTATCAAGTAGTAAAAGCTTGAACAAGGGAACAACGTTATAATGTACACTGCTTTCGGCAAAATATAATTAAGACTAAAGGGTAAATATAAACCAGGACTTGCAAAGAGCATACCAATATATTCATGATACCAGAACCCTGGTAAAAATTAGCTTAAACTAATACCTTATTCATACTTCATAAGTGGTCTAAAACAGCACAGAAATACAGTTGTTGTTTGCAACTACTGTACTACACTACTAGCCAGCCATACAGTTTTGAAAATCACAATTGAATTGTGAATACCTTTTTTTGAAGCTGAGAAAATCACATACGATAAGATTTCTGCAACTCGGAATTACCAAAATGTTATTAGAAGAGAAAGCAGAGCAACTTTCAACCTGCACATAAGCATTAGTTATGAGATAAGCATAAACATGTGCAGCAGCAAATTCAAAATTCAGAATAATGAAATTTGAGTCAAGAGAGTGGACTCTGAAATATACACTCCATTTGATTTTATATTCGAGCCAAATGCGTTGAGTTCTACATCACAATGAATCTGCCAATAACATGAGTAGCTTTTGACATACAATTACTTTACAATTTAATTCGCAAGTTTACAAACCTGGTACAACAACAATAACAATAACAATTACCCAATATAGTCACACAAGGTGGGGTCTGGAGAGGGTAATATGTAGACAGGCCTTACCTCTACCCGAAAGGACAGAGAGGTTGTTTCCAATCGACCCTCAGCTCAGGGAAGGAAAAGAAAAACAACAACAAAAACAAAAGAACATTAGTAACTCCAGCAGAAATCGCGTAAATAGTTATCTAAACATAAGAACCATAGATAAAATGGCATGTAATAATATCAAACAGTAACTACCATAAATAACTACCGTAAAGGGGACACAATCCAATGCACAAATCATCTATGGATCGCCTTGTCAAGCCTCACCCAGCCCCGGGAGAGGAGTACGAAAAATTCTATAAACCCCTATCTTACAATCCTAATATTAGACCTCCAAACTTTTCTATCAAGGTCATGTCCTCGGAAATCCGCATTCTAGCCATGTCATGCCTAATCACCTCTCCCCAATACCTCTTAGGCCTTCCTCTGCCTCACCTCACGCCAACCACCGCCAGTCGCTCACAACTTCTCACCAGTGCATCAGGACTTCTCTTCTGCACATGCCCGGACCACCTGAGTCTCGCATCACGCATCTTCTTATCCACCGGGGACACCCCCACCTTCTCTCAAATAACTTCATTCTTAATCTTATCTAACCTGGTGAGCCCGCACATCCACCTAAGCATTCTCATCTCCACAACCTTCATTCTCTGAACATGAGATTTCTTCACCGGCCAGCACTCTGCCCTATACAACATGGCAGGTCTAACCACAGCTCTATAAAATTTTCCCTTGAGTTTATGTGGCACTTTCTTGTCACACAGCACTCCTGATGCAAGCCTCCACTTTGACCACCCCACTCTTATACGATGAGTGACATCCCCGTCAATCTCTCTTTCCTCTGAATCACCGATCCAAGATATCTGAAACTATCCCTCTTGGCGATGACCTGAGATCCAATCTTCACATCTCTGCCTACTTCGCTCGACTCGGCGATAAACTTGCATTCTAGGTATTCAATCTTAGATCTGCTTATTTTGAAACCCTTAGACTCGAGAGTCTATCTCCATGCCTCTAACCTCTCATTCACACTGACAATCGTCTCGTCTATCAATATTATGTCATCAGCAAATAGCATACACTAGGGCACACCCCTTGAATATGTCGGATTAAAGCATCCATCACTAAGGCAAACAAGAGAAGGCTAAGCACCGATCCTTGATGGAGCCCCATAACCATCGGGAAATGGTCTGAGTCACATCCCACCGTCCTAACCCTAGTCTTAGCTCCATCGTACATGTCCTTGATTATTTTGATGTAGGCTTCTGGCATACTCTTCGCCTCCACCTCCAGGCACCTCCATAGCACCTCCCTTGGGATCTTGTCATACGCCTTCTCCAAGTCAATAAACACCATATGCATGTCCTTTTTCTTATTCCTGAACTGTTCCACCAATCTCCTGACAAGGTGGATAGCTTCTGTAGTGGAGCGACCCGGCATGAAACCGAACTGGTTCACTGATGTAGATGTCATCTCCCTCACCCTCGCCTCAATCACCCACTCCCAGACCTTCATGGTGCGACTTATTAATTTAATATCCCTATAGTTGTTGCAACACTGGATATCCCCTTTGTTCTTGTACAAGGGCATCACCGTACTCCACTTCCACTCCTCCGACATCTTTTTGGTCCTAAAGATCGCATTAAACCTGGAGAGCTACTCCACTCCTGACATACCCATGCATTTCTAGAACTCCACCGGGATCTCGTCAGGCCTGGTCGCTCGACCCCTACTCATCCTACGCAAAGCCCTAATGACCTTATCCACCCTAATGTGCCTGCAGTACCCAAGGTCTCTATGATGCTCTGAATGCCCCAGCTCCCCTAGATATATGTTTCGATCCCCATCCTTGTTACGTAGGTCTTGAAAGTACGTCTGCCACCTCTGCTTGACTTGAGACTCTCACGTCAGAACTCTACCATCCTCGTTCTTGATGCACCGAACTTAGTCTGGATCATGTGCTTTCCTCTCCCTTACTTTAGCTAACTGGAATAACTTTTTGTCCCCACCTTTCTCCCTTAATTCCTCATACATGCGACCAAACGCCGCGTTTTTAGCTTCCATAACCGCTAACTTCGCTTCCTTCCTCGCCACCTTGTATATCTCCCTATTCACTCTCCTTTCTTCCTCGCTTGTGCTCCCAGCCAACTTAGCAAACGCTGCCATCTTCACCTCTACTTTTACTTGGACTACATCGTTCCGGATTTCTACCTGAATAGCCCTTGGCTACCTCGAGCACATCCCGTGCCACCATTACTAGGAGTCTACGAAGAGTCAAAAGGAACTTCCCGGAATAACCTTACAATCCTTGCATAAGCCTCTATCACTCCTTCTGAGAAAGAGGTAATCAATCTGAGTCCTCGCCGCCGAACTTTTGAAGGTGACCAAATGCTCTTCCCTCTTCTGAAATGTCAGAGTTCGCAATTAGAAGTTTACAAACTTGGTAGTTTAGGAATAACAAGGTATAAAGCAAACATTAATTTGTTCTAATAAAATCATAAGGACATACCTACAAACATGTTTAGTGCACGTAAAAATCGGCTACTGATTGCGGATTCCACTACAACCCGGCAGTGATGTTTATAGGACTACGTTAATTACAACTTCAATTTGACAATAATTCACACATCAATCACTTCAAAATGCATCTAGTAATTTTCATGTTTTCAAGTTATTAACAGATATGTCAAATACTTATAAAATAAATGCTGTAGATTCAAAGCAGAAACATCAATTACCAACAACAACACTTGGAGAACTTCCGAACAATGACAGAAGCTGAAAGTGCGATTCAGAGAAGCTGCGGGGAATGAAACCGAGATTTCGTGATTGCAACGTGCTTTCTATAGTATTATGTGTGAGTGAAACTGTGGGGGAGAGAAAGGGCGAAGGCTGTGTGTTTCAATAAAATTGGTAATTTTGCTGCCTCTCCCTGTTTTGGAGTTCCCTCCCTTTCCTATTTATGAGTGGACATACCTACAAAAATGTTTAGTGCACGTAAAAATCGGCTACAGATTGCGGATCCACTACAATGTTTATAGGACTGCGTTAATTACAACTTCAATTTGACTATAATTCACACATCAATCACTTCAAAATGCATCTAGTAATTTTCTTTTTTTTTTCAAGTAATTAACAGATATCTCAAATACTGATAAAATCAATGTTGTAGATCAACAACAACTAGCCGATATAATCCAACAAGGTGGGGGCTGGAAAAAATGTTTAAAAAAAAAATCAATGCTGTGGATCAAAATAACAAAATCAATTACCAACAACAACACTCCGGAAAACTTCTGAACAACCAGAAGCTGAAAGTGCGATTCAGAGAAGCTGCAGGGAAAGAGAGAGAGATTTCGTGTGCAATGGCGCAACGGTTACTTATGGATCTTCTATGAGTAATATGTGGAGGGGGTGGGTGGGTGGGTGTGTGCGCGTGATATAGAGAGAGAGAGAGAGAGAGCGCGAAGAAGATGCAGAGTTCTGTGTTTCAATAAATTTGGTAATTTTGCCGCCCCGCGGATTTTAGAGTTCCCTCGCTTTCCAATTTATATAAGTGGAGATTGCACCCGTTTCAGCATGGTCGAACCCGACCCGACTTTTTTCCCTAGCGACCCGAATAACTTTTTTTCCTTCGGCTAATT